>CCAG010004382.1:0-22159 GCA_001077435.1 Glossina morsitans morsitans | reverse complement strand
GAGATCGTTATGATAGCGCGCGCTATGATAGCCCAGTTCTTTCTGCGTAAATTCGACGATCTGGTTTCAAAAAGAACACGTCGCATGCCATACATTCCGAAAAAATAATTCAATTTCTGCATAAGGCATTCCCTGTTCGTGTGCTCTCTGGTTTTGGTGATCAGAATTGGCGTTCGATATTGGCATTTGAAGTCAAACGTCAATGCATACCTTATCCTATGTACATTATGCTTCGATAAACAAATTACAGGTAGAAAACAAAAACCGCGTTTTCTATTTAATTCAAGTCCTGCGTATATTTGAAGACACCTTTTATATATACAGCCAGTCTCATTAATATTGGGCTTTTCCGCTCGACGAAAAATAAACGCTTGTTAAGCCTAATCCACTGTCCAAGCTTGAAAATGTATTTTATTATTTTGTACTAACTTCAAAAATCAAGCGTCACTAACATTAGGTTCTTTTCATATAAGGAAGCCTACGAAGTAACAAAAAGCACATTACAAAAAATTAATACTTGGTGGCGTATCCTTTTTACTTAATAACGTCATATAAATGTTTTGACGTATTTTGCATACTTTTTGTTGTTGTGTAGAAAACAGGGATCTTACTCCATTCTTCTTGCAGTCTACTTTTCAGATTTTGTACGGGAGAGATTGAGTGTATTGGCATCTCACAGCGGTCTAATTCATTCCACATATTTTTGATGGGGTCATTACTGGTGATTGGGGAAGAGGATGAAGCACTTTGTGGTAGTTATATAAAATCCATTCTTGAATTGAGCGGGACTTACGCTTGGTAGAATTTGAATGTTTCCAAAGAGCCAAGTTGGTCCCGACTTTCTTTCAAATTGTCCTTCAATATCCTTAAATAGCCCAACTTGTTTAGAATGCCATCCGTAAAAACCTATATGCCGACCCCATTACTCCAGTGCGTACCCAAACTATAACATGACCGTTGCCATGCATGCGCTAAGCCGTTGGTACAAGAACGTAGTAGGGAGGTAAGAGTACAATTTGCGGAAAAGCGCCCAGTTCTTAGCGGAACTGCATTATATTTAATCTCACAAACAAATATAACGAAAAAAATGAACTTAGAAAGGTCTTTTCGCGCATTACTCTTATTCTACTAGAATGATGAGAATCCGCCTGGGTGGCCGAGTGGGCAAGAGTCTCGACCAGCAGTTCAATGGTCGTGGGTTCAAATATCAAGTGCGGTAGAGTTTTTTAATAAAAAAAATCCGAAAGCCTTAGGTGCAGGTGCTTTAAGACTTTTAGTCTTAAAATTCATTCCCTGGCTATATTTATAATAATAATAATCATAAAAATAATAATAATAATCATAAAAATAATAATAATAATAATAATAATACTAGAATGATGTTTTGTTTGTTTTTTTTTTTTTTAATTTTAATGTGGATTCCTTAGTAGTACAAAATAGTATAATAAATTTTTTGTTTGGACAATGGATTAGGTTTAACAAGCGTTTATTTTTTGTCGGGTAAAAAATCCCAATATTAACGAGACTCACTGTATACACTTCTATATATACATTGTTACGAAATTCGCTTTTCTCGTATCACTAGCTCGTGGATATTCTTTTTCCGAGAAATGCACTTGCACGTTTTCACTCCAAGACTCTTTGTTTACAATCAATTTCTTTAAGAGTAGGATTATTTTTTTATTTTATTTGACTCTGCCTTCCGCAAATAGTGCCTATGCACTTGCGTTTTCCCTCTATAGGGACTTTATTTTTTTGGGAAAATCAATCAGTTAGAATGAACTGGATTTGGAATTTCTCTACGTATTTTGGTCTTAAACTAAATAACAAACATTTTCAACTCCTTATCTCCATTTTTTTGATGACATAGCAATAAAGAAATAAAAAAAAGGAATTAGAACGAGAATGCAGACAAACTTAATCGATTCATCAAGAATATGAGTACATGAGTACTAGGTTTGTATTTACAGATGTGTCTGTCTGCAAGGCGCATTTTCTCGATGACACTAACGAAACAACAAAATTAGTGTAACCCACTACTTCGATAATGGATATAAAAATGATGTCTGATATTAAAACAACTGTCGATATTCGAACAAATTTTAAAATTAATTTCCGGTGCCTTATGTGTGTGTGGTAACAATAGGAGCACGTCCCTCAAATATTGATTGTAATGAAATTAAAACGCACCTGTTGTGTCTCCTTTTTTTTTAAGACTAACTGCTTTAAAGTTCAATTTAATTTCTTTATTTATTAAGCATTATGCGCATCCATAGACTAGCTTTTTGCCATGGACGGATGGTGGATGGTACTCATATATTTCAACTTTTTAACTATATAAGCTCAAGAAAGAGAGAGAGAGAAAAAAAAACAAAAGAAAAAATTATAATAAGAACAGATGGTCAAATTATTTTCATAAAAAATTGCACTTTTTTGCTTCTATATCTTTCCTTAACAAGAAGGAAGAGAGGACGAGCCTCCGTCCAGCCTGTCTTTCATTTAAATTAAAATATCGAAAAGGATAAAAAAAATTTACATCATAAAAATAAAGTCGTCCAATTCAAATTCAAAATGTGAAACTCATTTTTTTTTTTAACGACATAATCACTGGTGACATTTGGAAAAAGTTGCGTATCTTGAGCAGAAGTGCAAAGAAAAAAGTTCCAAGTCTCTGTTGTCTATCGTATTTATTTATGAAAGCGGAATCAATAAATATTAAAATTTAATTGCTGGTTAGCTACTTCCTCTCAGGCAGACGCGAAATTTATTATCGCCCGTAATATATTTAATGCCTTGAATTTGTTTTGAAAGTATGACTCAAATAAATAAGAGCCTCGAAAACAGGTGAGCGAACGCCTTACACTCACTCGGGTTAACAAAAACGAGGTAACGCTAAACAGAACTGAGAACCGCAACTGAGGCCATAAAATATTTAATTGATTTGACCCGAGAAACAAAAAACATGAACAACAAAAACAAAAGGAAAAAAATCTGAAAAGATTATTCATATTTTGTAGTTGTGCGAATTGATATTTTACGATCAGATCATAAATAAACGGATAACTATGAATTTACGAGGTGTCCAATGGATACCAGTACAGACTGCTTGTGACTGCTTTTTTCACTCGTTTATTAGATCCGCTAGTCTACGCAGTGAATAGTGAATGGCTTCCAAAAAAAATTTTTTATAAATATAATTAATAGCTAAATGCTTGCATGTCTTAAAAGTTTCTCCCATAAAGGCGCCTACAATATATACAGTCGCTGCCATGTAAATAGGCCACTTTTCATTTTAAGACTCAACATAAAGTTTTATTACCGAATTTATAAAAATATATTTAAAATATAATAATAAATTTAAAATCGCAATAAGTTCGTAAAATTACTAATGAAACAACAACTTTTCGGCGAAATTCGCTTTCAAGAATCATACACTCGTTCCATTCCATTTTCAAGCCTCTTTGCATTTTTGGCATTCAGCTCTTCATTACAGCCATGCTTTTTTTTCTGGCGAGCAGATTTTTTCGCTAAAATTCGCAAAAAGATAGTCACTGGGGGCTAACGCTGGAGAATACGGTCGATGTGGACGCAATTCGAAACACAATTCGTGCAATTTTGCCATTATTTTGGTCAATCTGTGGCACGGCAACGACATTTTCTTCTTCATTTGGGGCCGTTTTTTTTCGGTTTCGTCATTCATACGCCTTAACAATATTATGCGGTATTCACTGCTCATCTTTTGTCCGTTTTCAAGACCCTAGATGCATATTACACCATGCGCATCCAAAAATATTGACACCATGACCTTCCCGAGCGCCTTTTGCATTGTTAGACCGATTTGGACGGCTTTCGCCAGTTACGGTGCGCCAGGCTAATTGCCGATTTGACTATGGAATGTAGTGATGAATTCATTCTACGATCTTATTAAATGATATGTTAGTCGAAAGTTAATTAAAAATATATCCAAATTTTGAATTAATTCAAAAAAAGAAAAAACCAAAACAAAATTTATAAGATAATAACAATCCAAAAAGTATGAAAATTGTTTGAATAGCCCAGAATAGTTTGAATAGAAATAGAAATAGAAATAGAAAAATAAGGGGAAAGCAACAATTCATGGACACATCTATCACAGAGGCACACGCGCAACCGATACAGATCTGAATTGGCAGACATGTAAAAGATTGGTATTCGAGAGTAATGAACGTATTCAAGTTAATTTGCGAATCACACGAAGGAAGATAAAGGTTAAAAGTTAATTTAGATACAGCATTGCCAAGGTACGTATGTTAAGACGAGTTGGTGCGACAGAATTGGAATAATCCGATATTGACATTAAATTATAAATTGATATCATTTGGATTTTTGCAAGCGATCGTAAATCGATTGAAATTCTCCTAATTACATCTACATTGGCTGAGTTTTATGAAAATGACATTCCTAGGAAAACAATTAGGAAATTTGAAGCGTATCTCTAACCTAGTAATGTCAGGAAGTTAATAGAATCATTCTTAATTTAACTAAGAAGAAAATTCCAAAGAAATATCAAATCTACAGTTCTCAAGTGATCTCTGGTAAGGCAATCAAAAGCAGTCTTTTATCTATCATAAGGAGGCAAACAGACGACCGTGTCTCCTAATGCAAATTCCTAAGAGCAAACATCAGGAGTTGCTTTTGAACAGATTCCTTTGAATCTACATAACACTTATAGCAAGGAAATCTCCTCTGCTGTCAGCGGCAGATTCAAGTATTGACCTCACCAAGCTCATGTACAGCCTTTTTACAACGTGCGGATCATCGAGTTCTTTGGGCCGCCGTTTAGTAAAACATCGCGCTGACGTAGTACGTAGTTTTGTATCGAGTAAAAGCTCCAACTTAATGAACGATTTCACGATGTGGTCCAATTTTGATTCTTTTACGTGTAAAAATATTGGATAGCTTTATTAAAGGCTACAATCGATGGTAAATTGTATTAAACTTCCGACAAAAGGAAAATTACTGTCACTTTTCACCCACAACACATATAAAGAGAATCAAATTAAATAAAAGGTGAATAATTAATTTAATTAATTTAATTGAATAAAATTGAAAACACAACAAATGAATTTTGCTGCCAAAAGCTCTGTACCGAAAAACAAACGAGAGTCATTCAAGAGATAACGCCAGTCTAACAACATTGGGACAATCAATTTTAAGACGGAAAGAAAGTCAGTGAACTAACAATATTTGGGAAAGTTATAAGCATACACGTATTTATTAAAAAGGAAAAACATTATTTTTGAAAAATATTTAAAAATGGCAACACCCCAGACATTCGACGGCTTCAAATGAAAATGCTCTATGGCCCATGATTTTTCGCACATATTTGAGTCAGAAAAGGAAAAATACATTTAATCTCCGTCTCTGTAGCTATGGCGATGCGTAACGATTTTACAAATATTGGGTTATTCAGTTTTATGTGAGATTAGCGAGCATTTGAACGAAGAAGTTAAATTTTCGATACAAGGTTTGTGTATTGAAGACGTTATGATTCAACAGGTGAGACTTTGGACTGTAACTGAACTTGGAAACGTGCTTGAAGGAAAGCACGGAATTTTCAGGAAGCAAATTCTCTTAGGCAATGAGTTTTTTTCGCATTAGTTCATTAAAAAGATTTTTTTTTTCTGCAGTGGATTCAGTGGATTGCAGAGGAAAGACCAGCGACACATGAAGAAGGGCTTTTGAACTTATACTCCTTAGAAGTTAATTATCATTTAACAAGCAAAATGGTGAGCATGTCGATGTCATTATTTATGACAGCGATGTTTTTGGCAATTTACTAGAAATGCGTACCTGTTGATAACACCATGCTATGAAAAATGTTCAACTTTCACGAGCATGCGAAACTTTAGTTTAGCGAACCTGTTCGAAACTTTCGTATAACACAAATGTTATAGCGTGGAAACGACGAGCTCGCAAAATTCGAGAGAGGAAGTTTTCAAAATACGTCGGCACCAATACTATCTGCAAAAAAAAGTACATTCAGGCGTGGCTGTATCTTTTATACTCACCATCCTCTTATCCTCAAAAACACCAGAAATGAAAAAAAGGAAAAAGTTAAATTTCCTTGCATTAGCAATAGATGGGCGTGGCTGATTTCTTTCGCATTTGTACAATATATATATTCATGTACATATATGTTGCACCATGGATACGACTTTTCACCGATGTGGCCAATTTTCAATACTAGCCTTTGCGTAAGAAATTTCAATGTTTCTGCCAAAGTTGAAGCCAATAGCTTTAGTTTTTCGGCCAAGAAAAAATTTACTCCAAATATTACAGACGGACAGACATAAAGACGGGCGAGCGAACATATTTCATTGTTTTAGAATTTGATGCTGATCGAGAATGTATATACATTATGGAGTCTCTTAAGTTTCCTTCTGGCTTTTGTAGCAGTTTTGACAAAATCAATATGCCTCCCATCCTTCCGTGATGGATATAAAAAAAATTTATATTTCTGTAGAACCATTAAACACTTCACAGTGCATAAAATTCGAAATGAAACTCGAAGCTGAACAAAAAAACTCCAGGATACGATCTAATCGGTCATTAAAGGTCTGCTAAAAAAGGATTGGAAGGTGCCTTACGCTGATTTTCTTCAATTCGCTCACAAGACTTTCGCATTTTCCGATTCAGTGGAAGTGCGTAAAAATTACTATGGTTCCAAAGCCAAGAACGCACGAAAATATGATCACATCGTACAGACCTATTAGTCTTTTACCGGTCTTTTCCAAGGTATTTAAAAAAAATTTTTCTAAAAAAATTGGTTGGCATCATTTCGAATTTCGGCGTAATCGCGGTACTCCGGAGCAATGCCACAGGATACTTAAAGTAATCAGGGATAATCTTTCGATAGAGGTTGGCGTGAGGAATTAAAACATCTTTTCACCCCACCATTTTATAATAATTACTAAAATTTTAATTAAGAGGGAAAAGTTTTTCCATAAGCCGTAACCGTAATGAATCAGAAATTGGTGAAATAAATGCTTCACAATCACAAGCAATGTTCCCCTTACGACTTTTTCCTCATAAATGCCTATTTTTTAAAATTTTATAATTGCTACCTACGCAAATGATACGGCATTGTTGGCCACTAACATTAGGCCTGCACGCGCTTCAAATATTACGCAAAGACAATTATATGCGATAGAACACAAACTTGGGAAAAGCTTATATCGTCAAAACGACGACAAGTAAATATGAAAACAAGAATAATTTACTGGCTTTTAGGACCAAAATCCAAGTTTACTCTCAAGAATAAAGTTTTACTCTATGAAACGATTCTAAAGTGAATATCGACGAATGGCATCCAGCTATGAAGGATATCCAGCAATTCTAGCGTAGAAATACTACAGAGACATGAATCTAAAACCTTAAGACTAATCACAAGTGCTCCTTGATTGCGAGCAGTCACAATTTATTTACCGATCTTGATCTATTGAAAGCTAAACATGAAATAAAATGTGAAGCGTGAGGCGATAATAACTTAAACAGACTAGACCCCCACCCTAATATTTTAGCTGTAAAGTTTTTAAATAGCTATGAAGAATGAAAATTGAGAAAACACAACATATTAGACCTCCCCTTCATGCAGCCACATTACTGATACTTTTAGTGTACGCTCAATCCCAAGGTCAAAACTTGAATAGGTGCATATAATATTTGTGAAATTCAGTGAAATTTGACTGCTCTGCTATGTTATATTATTGCCTATCGTTTTTATGTGTTAGTTTAGATTGCAAATGAAAGCAATTCGAGAAAAAAAAAACATTTCAGCAGAAAATTTTTACTAAAATCTGTTGAAGCATTCAACAATGCTTCATTGCAACATTCAAATCTTCAATGTGAGCCGTATAAGCAACGATCAAATGAAAGCAAATTATGTTTACTACCTAACCTTTTGTATACACATATATATATATATCCAAAGGATATGTGTTGTTAAAATCACACAAGTCTTGATTCGATACAGCGTGTGCATGTGTGGCATATTGAAAAACACTTAATACAAGCAATTAGAACGAAAGAACAAGCAGTCAAATGGCTGTTAATGCAACCGCGGTATTTTGTGTTGTGTGCGAAAAGAGACACCACCGTTCCCCGAGATCTTATTAGCTCTTATTGTGAAACATGTCTTGAGTGTTCTCTGTATTTGGCTTTCTCTGTTAGAAAACACTCACTGCTCCTTCTTGGGTGTTTTGAATAGACAAGAGGGCATGAATGCTTTAGCGCTATAACAAAAACACTTACTTGTGGATGTTTGTGCGTGCGCTAGCTTAAATTTATTCTTGTATTTGTGTTTGCGTTCGACGAAAGGAAGAAAAACAGAGAGTATGACGTCAGCTAATTGGAAGTGTAGTTAACACACAAAATTAATTTCTATTAAAGATTTCCAACTTATATGCTTTTGCATGCTAAATTAACGCGTGGGCGTTGTAAGCGTATCGTTTGAAAAGTTTAGGGCACCTCCAAACCCTTCGCAAATTTGCAAGCGATATCTTCGTGTTCGCTAACGGGAGAATGTTTACCACAACTACTACACATTTACGCAGAAAGCCAGAGGGACAAACGAATAGACGTACATGTCTAGGTGAATTTCAAGTCTGGAATTGCCTAAGAATTTATATACTTTATGGGGCTTTTGAAGCTTTGTTTTTGCGCGTTATAAACATTATATTTTACCACCAGAATGCGTTTGAGCTTGATGTAGAGCGGTAGCGGCCACACACACTTTTAAATTGAATCGATACCAATGTGTATATGTAATAATGTACAATGTAATGTAACAAAACCGGAAATGGAAAACTTGTTTTCGTCTGCCGTATAGATTCGAACGTGGGCTGTCAGGGGCTGAGAGCCGGACATTTAACCACGGGACTGTGCAAAACCAAATTTTGTGATCATTGCATACAAGTTTTAACATGAACGTCCTTTTAGATATGATCAAAATAAACAACTCATCAGAAGAAAATATCTTGAGATTATCTCAGGATTCTGAAGACGAACAAAAAGCAATTCGCAAAGCAAAAAAGTAAGAAGCAATGGGCTTTAGTTTGTTAAGTAATCGTAAGTATCTGAAGATATTATATGCGAGGTAATATCTATTATTAAAGCAATCTGCAATGAAGCATATGTTTGTTTGTATCACTTTTGTACAGTTTATGGTTAAAAATAAAATTTTTATTTCATTCGACGAAAACTGCCTATATTTGCATGCTACATGGGGATATTTCGCTTAAGGAGTGTATTACGCGATCTGACACTAAACTAATTCCGGAATTGTAAAATATGTGAATTGTACAAGAAGGCAAGAAGTCGAATGATTATGACGTCTCTGCTGGACGCAAAAACATCATTATCTCGGTCCCTCACGCGAGGGCTTTATTTTGGTAATCTGCTAAAAGATTAAAAGATTTGCCCGAAGACCGGAACAGGCGCGTATCTGAAAGATCCCCATGAAAGATAAAATTGCAAGAGCCTTCACAGAAATATCGAAGTACGAGATATGGTTGCAATTCGAAACGACACTCTACTCTCTATTTTGTGATGATGAGTAGGGCGTGTATTGAAAACGAATTCCGATCACGATAATAACGTCGTGTTGTGGGGAATGGTTGTAAAGACTTATGTGATATGTCAGAAAGTGTAGTTGTAAATTTTTGAACCTGGTAAAATAAAATGCCAAGGATTTCCGAAGATTCCGAAGATTTCTGTCTCAAAATGATCGTCGATGCGAACAATAATGAGATGTTGCATTCTCACACTCTGCGAAGGAATTTAGCAACCACTGTTCGACTACTGAGGAGCGCACCAAACTTCTTCAAATCTCAACGGTTTTTTTAAAATACGAGAGAACATTGCCCTTAACCTAATAAAACCTCCACTTCCTCTTTCTTTAACAATTTCTCGCCGGAAAATATCGATGATTACTACAATTTTGTTATGATACTAGACAGTTGAGTTTCAGTTTACTTATAAACTCATAGTAGTCGTAGTGTCATAGTAAACCTACAGCATTGACACGTTTTAGCAAAAGGCAAACTAAAGCATTCGACAACCATTATCCTGCGAAGAGACCGGCAGCGACACCAGCCCAGTTAGCTCTGTATTCGAATAGGGTAGCGTGATTTTGTTTCTTATTTACCTGCTCTGAAGAAACATAGATAATAGACGCGTAAAACTTGTTCTGCGAAATTTATTTAAACATTCCGTTACGAGTATCACAAAACTTTATACGATTTAGGCTAACGCAGTATTCCATACGTTTTTTTACTCATTTCGTCAATCAATGCTGCTTAGATGAGAACGATTGCTTAAACACGATAAGAAATTTTTAACTTTTAAGCTTTGGCTGCCAAACTGTTTCCCGTACTTAGTTGAATTTATCTACTACTCCTTTCTCATACCACACCTATCGATAGCGTTTTGTATTCTGTGATGTTCCATTTATTAAGTCCTAGCACTACACTGTATGTGTTGTCGCATAATTGGTAAACTTAAATAGTGTAGCATGTGCTTAGTAGCCATATTTATCTTCTCTTTTATGGTAATTAGCACCACATCAGCAAAATTTTTGGTGATTCGACAAAAACTGCCAAAGTTCCGCCTGGAAGTTTTGGCGTACCTGCTCCCACCATCTGACAAGCACCATTTGTTTCGATCTCTGTAAAATTTTCCTAGTGGCATGAAGACGACTGCAAAAGAAACCTGTGAATGCCCACAAGTTTTACAGTGATGACGAGATGGTTTATCAAAGAAAAAGGCAAAGGTTATCGATCTAAATGACACAAATTTCCTTTATTAAAGTCCATGTAAAATATACGAAATATGTGATTGAATTTTGATGAAAATAGCACCTTGAGGAAATTACTTTCATACCTAATATTTCGCTTCAGTCGGCTTAGCAAATGTAAGATTTTGGTTCATTAAGATAGACTACCAGAAAAAATACATTAAATGTGCATACAACACATACCCAACTTTCTTTATTATATTCTGCAATTTCTTAAAAAAAAAAAAATTCAATTTCGCTAATGGGTTAATGTTTATCACAAATACTACACAGTTCGCAGACAGACAGATCGACAGACGAAGAAACGGACATGCAGAGGTGCATTCTAAATTTGAAATTGGCCAAGAATTTATATATTTTGTGGGGTTTTTGGAGCAAGGCTCTGCACCTTATAAAAGTAGTAAAAATATATTAAATTTGTAAACGCAATAATTATTAAGTACGCGTAGTCAACTATTTCCGCTTTTGTACAGGTGCTGCAGCATCGCCCCTAGAATATGCGGTTAAATTTTTGTACATTTATAGTGAGTAAAAACAAATTTTTTATTTATTTTCAAAAATAGAAGTATCCTCACCTTACGTGCTGTAGTGCTGTAGATTTGTCCCATCTTCAACACCAATCTGCGTGCAAGGACTTCCAAAGTTTCCGCCAAATTTTGAGTTGACAGCTTCGTTTTTGCGGCCAAAAGGATGTTTACAATAGACATTACGTAGACGGACAGAATCACAGACAGACTAACGGATACTCTTAAAACGATTTAGAATTTGATCTTGATCAAAAATATGTACAGTTTGTGTGTTTGATGATTCCTTCTAGACGTTGCAAACGTTTTCTCAAAATGAATATGACCCTTATACATACTTCGGCGATGGGTATAAAAAATATAAAATATTTCCCTCAATGAATTATAAATTTTGCTTATGCAGTAGATGCGAAATATAGTAGAATAAGTAGAAGAAGATATATCAGTATAGAGGAATAATGAAAAACAACAAGACAATGAGAATTCGGTCATAGTTATTCAGACTTAGAAATATATATGTTCCTGAAACTTGTATATGATGCTGCCATCAACTTGTAAATAGTCTCGACAACAAGTTCCATTGAATTGTATTACAATTTGTTACAAATGAGTAAATGAAACGAAGAAATTCTGGTCCGGTAATGAACAAAATCAGTTGTCGCCGTCGAACGCGCACTCGAGTCAACCATATTTTTCGACAGAGTTGTTGTGAGTTTATATTGCTCGGCTGCCCTGTCGAGTCGAATGAAGCATATACACTTAGATAAATGCAAAGAAGAAGAAGAAAGTAGGATTTGAGTAAGCAAAACCATAATCCAAATATATTTTATTTTTAATTTATATATATGACCAGCCGTGAAGTCAAAGTTCCACGACTAACAGCTCAATATTCGCGGGTTCAAATCTCATGTACAGAGTTTTCAATACAGGCGAGCATATGGTTTAATCACTAAGATCTATATTTTGTAAATTTATTTAAGAATTATATAAAAAATAAAAAAAAAATATATTTTTTTAATTATATTTTTATAATCCTAATTTCTGTTCTTTTTTTGGGATCAATTAGTCTCTATATATGCATTAATTGTATCATATATGTGCATTTATCTTTTGAATATGCTGTTCGCAATGAAATTGGTCGACAAATGAATTTTCATTCGATACCGGCAAACGTTGTACACATTGTCAACAGCTGTGAACACACTACTCGATATCCATACATCGATCTCAGGTGTTTGACAAAACGATATCATTAGCACAGGGCTGTGTTTACTCAGAGTATGGATGGCACGGAATATTCACAGATGGCGATCCCCCCAACCAAAAAAGGATTCGAAACTTAACCAAATACAAATTCCTATTTCTTTCCTTTGAAAACATTTTATTAAAATAATTTTGTGTATTATCTAATGCAAAATAGCTGGTGTTTATTTTTCTTTAACATTAGAAATTAAGTGACATGTGTTTTTTTTAAATGAATTCGGTGTAAAACTATCTCCGATTACATTTCTTTCTAAATTTCTTTAACTGTTTATTCTCTTCTTTTTTTTTTGTTTTTTTTATAAATTTAAATAAAATATTTTTATGCCTTATGTAATATTATCATTATATTACTTTGTATTATAGCAATATGTAGGTAGAAAAGTATATATTGTTAGTAAATTTTTTAAATTAAAGAAAAAAAAACTAAATTAAAATTATAAGAAAGTGAAAAAAATTATAGAAAAATATCTTTATATGTAAAAATAAATTAATTATTAATTTAACAAAAAAGTATATTAAAAAACAAATAATCGAGTAAAACGCAAAATATTAAAAAAAAATTTACGTTTAAGATATGATGCAATTCATCGCAGATGAAATATGTCATGCTACAAATATCTTTCTCTTTTAATGGTTTATTTATTTATTTATTTATTCTTTTCTTTTTTACTATTGTATTATTGTAAATAAAGTTTAATGTCGTTGTGTAAGTTAATTTTTTCACTTAAGAGTTGCCAACGAATGCTCTCTCTATGATGCTAACTGTTATTTGTGTCACACTCATCATATGAGTAATTTTATGAACGCTCTCTCTGTCTCTCTTTCCTTCGATCAATTTTGCACTCTTTTTTCTAGCCCTCTGTTTAGGTATCTCTCTTACTTGTTTTATAGTGTTATGGACGTGTGATCTGATAGTAGTCTATTGTAGGAGAGCGCATAAGCCTACAACAAGGGACTATGATAAGTACATTACGAGTGCATTGTGTTTTTGTATTGTTGTTGTTATTGTTGTTTTTTTTTTCTTTTAATATATATAAATCTCTCTTTCTCGCCTTTACATTCCTATTATATCGGGTTAAAGTATTATATTAGTCTGCCAATTATTTTGAGGTTAGTTTTTTCGTTTCCTTTTGCAAATTCAATAACGCAGTGTTAGTAAAATTCTTTTAAAATATATATGCATAATAGAGTAATATAGTTATGATAACATGCAATAATTGTTATTGCTGTTGCTTTTTTTACACACTTTGAAAACCAATTTTATGAATAAAAAAGAAAAGAAAATTCACTTAAAAACATTCTGTTTCATTTCACTTTGTTTTTGTTGTAAATATACGGCGGCGGCGGTTTTTAGTGGCACATTATTTCGTACAGACCGTGAATTCTTTACAAATCGGTTTCACCATACAAAGCTGTACTGAATGACATATAATCCAAAGCTCCAGGGATTGCATTGGGACCTTTATAAGGTGGCATACGTTGAATACAGTACTCAGCTTGATCCGGTGGCAATTCACGTCTCAATTCATCGGGCAAGATATAAGGCTAAAAATAAAATTTGTATTAATAACCCACATTCTGAAAAACAACAAGTAAGAAATTTATATTCGGCTGGGCCCGAACCTCGCATACCCACCACCGTTAAAAACTTTAGCACCCCATGCTTTTATTTATGCTTTAAAAAAGTGGGTGGGATAAAATTTATTTTTCACCTTTTACTTCATTACAAGCTATTGTTAGGAAAAATTAATCTAACACGCCAGCACGTGACGTCCACCAAAATTAATTTATAATTGACACCCTTAGCTTTTCACATTCTAATCTCCAAATCCTTTTATCTGATGCCCATATTGACGGTAATTTTAAGAAGTAATTTATCCACCATGTCGTGACATCTATCACAATTAGGTTAGCATTAACACGTTTACCTTGTCGCCTTCTACTCTCCAAATTCTTTTATTTGATACCCATATCGCAGGTATTATTAAGAAAAAATTAATCCACCGGGTCGCGGTGTCTACCGTATTCATTTTAGAATTAACCGATTTTTAGGCAGATAAGTTATCTTCCTTTGAGGAATGTTCAAAATAATTTAAAACCTTTTGTCTTGTTTGCCTTATGATAAATAAGCATAAATCCTCAGAAAAATGAAAAAAATAAAATTTAATCACTTGTAAATTTGTGTGGGAGTGGCCTATTTTTTTCAATTTTTTCATGCAAAGGGTGCGGCGTCTCGTAGCGTAAATGGGGAAAATTTCAGCCTTTTAACTTTTATAATTTCTGAGTGACGAACAAAAGCCTACAAATTTTTGTTAAAAAAACGAAGTAGCGTTCAATTTCCGGTTCGCTGCGGGCTTCTGCTCTGATCAATTTGGCCCGTTTTCAAGACCAACCTGCGTGCAAAGACTTCCAATGTCCCTATTAAATTTGAAGTGCATATCTTGATTGTTGCGACCAAGGGAGTGCCAACAACAATCACCACACAGACGCACAGACGGACAACCATGGCTTAATCAATTCAGAATTTCAAGCTGATCAAGAATATATATACTTCATAGGGTCTCCGAAGCTTTCTTTTGGGAGTTACATACATTATGAAAAAAAACAAAATGAATACGCTCTCATCCTTCAGCGGTGGGTATAAAAAGGAAAAGTACTGTTGCCTACCTTATCAGCGGCTAAAATTCTAAATGAATCAATGACCTGTTCGGCGGTGTCGGTGTCGGTGCTCTCACGTGTCATAAAATCTAAGAAAGCGTCAAAGTGTACGTAGCCAGTTGAATTGGGATCGACCACAGCCAATATACGTTGAAAATCCATTTCACCTTGGCGATCTTTACCGATCGAGTAACCCAACGAAACTAAGCACGATTTAAATTCTTCGGGTGTCAAACGGCCAGTACGATTCTTGTCAAAATGATTGAAACTAGAACGGAACTCGTTCAGTTGCTCCTGACTGATGCCCTTTGAATCACGGGTCAAAATCTGATTTTCTACTTCATTAATGTTACGGTTAATTGAGGTCAACAATTGTTCCCAGCCCACGCGCAATGTCTCCATAGTGTAATTGGTATAACGATTTTCAAAGATCATGGACTCCTGTACGGCTTGGTGAATCTTCTCTAGCTCTTCAATATTAGGCTTATACGCATATACAGCCTGTTCATATTCCTTGAGTCTATGCAATTGATCTTCCAACGAGCCTTGCAAACCCATACCAATAGCCGTAACCGCATCCATTTGTCTTTCAATCCAGGGACCTACTACATTGGCCTTTTCGGCAAATTGACGGCGCAACATTTCGTTATTTTGCTGCTTGCGCAACTCATTAGCCAAAGTTTGGTCACGTTGTGGTACCAATTGGCGAACATCACTCCATTTGCGTGTCATATCGCTAGCTGTAAGTGTGGTATAAGGATTCTCTAAACCGCCTGGAATCTGGTGTTGTTTCACAATCGATTCTACTTCACGCACCAAATTTACAATCAGGTTAAATTCTTTGTCGGCTTCACCCAAAGTGGCCTTGAATTGATCGTGTGCTTGTATCAGACCTTGGATTTCCTCCATGGTATGCACAATAAACATATCGACCAGATCTTCGCGTGTACCATCCAACCAATTGTTGAATGGAGCAGCACGTTTAGCAAACTCGAGATGTAAAATATCAATCTTTTCGAGTATACGCTCAGCTTCATCTAAAGCCGTACGGCGACGTTGGGTTAAAGCACCCAAGCGATCCCATTGATCGCAAATACGTTGACAGCGTGCATTCACCGAAATGCAGTCATGATATTCAAGAGTGCTGTGTGAAGGAATTGAAAAAAGGATAAAGTATAAAAAAACAAAACAGAATTCTAAAATTTCAATTTGAAACAATGAAGATAAGGTGTATAGTGAAATCCTACCTAGGGAGTGATTAAAAAAGCTTTATACCGAAGGGGAATGGTTGCGTTAACTGACCGACCACCGAAATTGATGGACGTACTAATAAATTCTGTATAGTTAAATTAATTGCTTTACACAATGTATGTGATTCGTCCATTTTTTTTCGAAATTTTGGGCATAAGCACCTTGGATATTGGTGATTTTACGTCATAAGTTTCAGTTTTTTCCAAACTATCGTTCAGCCTACAGCAAAGTGCAAACACAGAAAAGATGGCATGAAGCATTCTCGTATTTGGGCGCTTGTTCTGACTCAACCCATGCTTTTCTCCGGTTATAAATGTCGCTCACACCCCATTTTTCATCGCCCAAAATAGTTTTGTGGAGATAATCCGTCCTTTTGTACCGACCTAACAAATGTAAGCGAATGTGAACTCTACGATATTTGTGTTTTTCGGTTAGCTTTCATTTACTCTCCTACCGCATGGGTGACTTGAGTTACATCTTTCTCCAGTTTAAAAAAAGAATAACACGCAATCCCTTAAACGCCGCGTGCTTCTTTACACTTTGATATACACTGGACGAGAGCTTGTAAATGACTGACTGTACAAGCACCAATGCTAACCTATATATGCCCAAAATTTCAAATAAAATGTGAACGTCGTGCAGCTTTTATGAAGCAACCAACAGCAATACGCGGAATTTGTTACTACATCTAATAACTTAAAATTAATTATGAGAATGAAACTCGGATATGTAAATATTTTTACTTTAGTTCAATTGGCAACAAAAACTATATCGAAAAGGATAAACCGGATCAATAATCTAAAAAACAGGTAATGCACGAAGCAAATAATAGGGAGCTTAATCGTTTTTCGACTCGACTAATTACGCCGTTTGAAATGGATAGCGTTTTTTTACACGGTTCTTTTATGTGATCTCTACTATTTTGTTCTAGCACGAATCCCAAAAAAATATTTTTAATTCTCATTTTGACAGTGTCTTACAGAAACTTAGGTATACAGCAACAAAATACAATTGCGGGAATACCGTGATCAGAAGCAGGTGGATTTATGCCCACACGTGTTTTAATGACTTGGCCTACTGCTAATAAACGAAATTCTTTATTTGAACCAAACGCGACAGTTTCATTAGACGTATCAGATACCTACTGATGATAGTCCACTGCGTAATAAACGCATGGACTATGCACGTGCACGCTTGTTATCAAGTAGCGACGTATAGTCGCAAAATTTATTCTGAATTTCGATTTGAATTTTTATATGTTCTACTTACGGACTGAAGTTTCACTTTATACTAGTTGGCTTCTTTTTTGTAATAAATATGTAAGGTGGATATTCTTATTGCTTTTTTTGCACGGTTTTCTGTGTTAAAGTTGCGAAACATATCCCTAAATCTACGATAAGGCGCATGTACATTTTTACACGATTTTTTTTGTGGAGATTTTTTCTACCCTTCAGCCATCTGCTGCATAAAAAGAAGTTGGGTGTACATGTGTACATAAAATAAGTTTGTCCGGCATTTTATATCGTGCCCGGTACGCCCGTATGAATGCATAACCCTCCATTAAACCAATCTAATAACGTTTAATTTTACTACTTTGATGAAATTTAAAGCTTTCATTAAAACGGAATCCTATGATTGGTGATAAATGACATGTGGATGATGTTATCTATATTCAAGCAAACCTCACACTGAGCACCATTAGAGCAGTATGTGAACGAAAAAGTGGTAAGCATTTTTTGAAAGGAATTATTTTGAAATGATTATTATAAATAACAATACGTATCTCTACATAAAAAATTCCATTAATTCAAAATGAAAACTTACTTCAGTTCTTGGGCAATAGCAGCAATTTGCTCTACGCGATCTTGATGGGCAGCCAAATCCGATTCGAAAGCTTCGTGTTTTTTTTTCAAAGCCTTAAGCTCATTCAATTTGCATTGACGGAAATCTTGTGACTGTAGCATTTCCTCCTTACCGCGTGTCCAATCTTCATGGGCGTCGGCCTGTGAATTGTAAAAAAAAAACGAATAAGATTTCATTCGTTTTAATTTAACGAATTATTTATTTATAACCTTATGTTTGAATTTCTGAGCCAAATGTTCTAAACGTTCCAAACGCATCGTCTCAGCCAGTAACCAATCTTCGAAAGCTTTTTCTGCCAATTCCAAACCTTTCCAAGCGTTAGCAATATCAGCTACAGTTTTACCTTCCGTTGGCAAATAAGCGGGACGATTGGATAGACGCAATTTGGTTTGCAGTGTGTTAAAATTGGTTTCGAGTTTCGCCTTTTGTTCGACACGTGGTGGTTTATGTTTGCGACGATAGGTGCGATATTCTTCTAATTTCTTTTGCACACCCGCCAAAGAATTATCAGCTTGACGCGAATTTAACCAAGGCATAGTGCGGCGTATCCATTCCAGAAGCTAAATTTTTAATTTTTAATTTAGAAGATAAACGAACGTTTGTTTTTCTTTTTTGTTTTTCTTTAAATAAGAAACTTTGTGCTTACATCGCTGGCAAGACGTTCGTACTCTTCCATGAGACGTTCATTCTCTTGATTGACTTTTAAGACTTTACAAATACGATTAGCAGCAGTTTCCGCCTATATTGTTTAGGGTTTTTGAAGAGATCAAAAATAATTATATGAATTTTTTTGTTATAATTCTAAGAAAAAGTACTTTTGACAAAATTTTGCTTAGGTTAATAATAAAAAAAAAAATTGAATTTTAAAAATAAAAACCTTTGTGAATAAAAACGTTACAGAAGCAAGCATTTAATTTGATATTTAATTTGTAAAACGGAACTCATTCAATTCATTCGAAAAGCCACAGTGATCGAAGATATCAAACAAATGGTTAAAATGTAACCTAAATTTCCGCAAAGGTAAAACGCAGCCAAGTCTCATTTAACCCCTTCGATTTCAATGGAAATTAAATTAGTGTTTTGGAGGACAAAGATAATAATACTCTTTCAAACTTGAAACAATTCATCTCTGCTCCTGCTGTTACGAATGTAAAATAATAAGAAGAGTGAATAAGTTTAGGGTGTTGAGGAAGTACTTTTAAGATTTTGAGTATTTAGGTGTAGAAATTTCAGGATTGCAAAGAAAACATTATTGTCTAACTAGAGTTTAAAGAATTCTGATGTATCTGTAGCGAAAACTGATCACCTAGATAAAGGATTCAGGCAAAAAACGAGAATTTCAAACTTCCCGCGAGCATTTGTTTGCGAGCATTAGTTCGCTTTCAGAAAAATATTTTACTTTCTCCGTTTAAGAGTTATGCTCAATGTTTTACATAATATTATCATTTCTATCAACCTTAGTCTTGTCATGTGATATCTTTAAGTCACTTTGCAACTTGGAACGTAAATTTTTTGATTATTTCCAAAACGTGTATGTGACGTGCTTATAATATTTGATGTATATTTAGAGCTTTTTTAAATTCTTATAAGTGACTGGGAATCACATCGTGATGTGATTCGTTATAAAAAAGAAAAGATGGAAAGATTAGGGTCGAAGGCAAGTAACAAAATTGTGTTCCATCGTCGCTGCCATCCATCACCTTTTTTTAATAAAAAAAAAATTCTAAAATATCTAAATGTCAAATTTCAATTCATAAATGTCATTAGGCACAATAAGTTTTTTTTCCGATTTTTACTACATATGATTATGTTGAGCAAAGAAGTTGCAAAATTATCATAAAAGGCATTATTATGGGAGACGAGACTGAGATCTATGCGATCTATACGACCTCAGAAACAATCGCTCAAAAGTCGAGGTGATGTTGATGTGAGTTTTCTTGAATTAACGTGGTGTTGTGCACTGTAAATTAGTCCAGGCGTCCCAAACAGTTAACAAGAAATATTACAATTTGAAAGAATAAATAGGAATAAATAGGAAAGAAGAAAAATTTAAGTTGATCTTATTTCTTGTTCAAGGCGTGTATAATTTCTAGAGTCTCTACAGCATCTTTCTGGATATTGTAAACATTTTGACATAATGAACATAATTACGTCCTTCTGTGATAAGTATAAGTAAATAGAAAAAGAAAAAAAAAAAGGGAAGGTGAGGCAGCGCGGAAAACTGTGGGGAAAAACGTAGGGAGAGTTTACAATTTTGGGAAGTTTTAAATTCTGCTGAATTAACGTTTGAGAAGAAATACTGTAGGTGGCTTTTACATAACGGCCTGTAAAATGTCGCTCCGTCAGCTTGGAATCGCATTGAATTCTTCTGATTATTTTCCAAAAGGGGCAAGTACTATACCGAAGCATTGATAGAAATTGACAAATAACGCTGTTAAGGTTCTTGAAGAAATTCCGCGACAAGGATGGAGCAGTCCACCGGTATTTCTGTAGATCTAACTTAACGCTTATGTAATGACACTGAAACTATTGTGACTTGAATTCTTCAGGAAGACGACTACACTCTCAGAATGACGTTTAGCCTGTACGACTGCTTCGGTATTCCTGTTTCAATTTCGTAGGGACGGCTAGCGTATACTATAACATCATTAATTGGAAGAAATGAAAATTAAATCCCCTATGGAAATATTCTACCGTAAGAATGTGAAGGTTGTTACCAAATTTTTATTTGAAGAGCCCTCTAAAAGAATATACCAACGCCAAATCATACGAATAGTTTCTATTAGTGAGATCGTTAGTTAACACAAATACAAAACGACTTGCAGACACTATGAGAACATAGAGTCGAAAAGAATTGCGAAGAGATTTGATCAAATTTGATAACACGCGTTGACATTAGATGATCTAAAAGCCTCCTACTTAAAGACATAAGACAGGAATTAAACTTTCATTCTACGAATAATTGATTCTGTATGCAATGATTTTTTCAACTTTTCGACAGGCAACTGTATTGAGTAAAATTTTAATTTCTTAAGTCGATTTGAAATGAACCTTAGGTAAGCATTTGTGAAGTAATTCTCTTCGCCTGCTGAACGAATTCTGTCAATTTTACTCGACTTATTGAATTCGTTGAATTACATTTTAGCAGCACGTTAAGTCTTCAGTACTTCTTGAAAAAAAAAAGCAACAACTAACCTTTTGGGCGCCACTGAAGCAATGATAGTATGATGATACATATGTCATGACGGCCCTTTCGTCTGGCAAAGCGGTATTCTGCAGGTCTGTTATTCATGTTTGTTAGAAGCATAAAAGTAAACAACAATAAACAAACACATATATATGTAATGTTAGTTTTAATAAGAGAAAAGAAAAAAAATTAATAAAAATTAAACTTTAACGAAAGCAATAGGAAACCATATAAAATCAGACACAATTGTGTTATATTCTTGCATTTGCATAAGTAAAAGTAAATAGTTCATTCAAACATACATCCGAATGCGTATACATAATTATGAAAAAAAAAAAAGAAAATTCGAAGAACACAGAACATAAAAAAAAAAAAATTGTACAATAAATATTTAAACCACGAGCGGCATGCAGGCAAAATGCATTCTTCAAACAAACAAGATTTTTTAGATAAACAAATTTTGTTTCTTTTTTTTATCTTTTTAAAATTTTATACATTAAGAGGAAGTTGTGGTCTTAGAGGGGGATGTAGACGTACATTATTTCCACCACTTGCGTTAGCAATTTTTGTCAGTACTTT
>CCAG010004380.1:0-17883 GCA_001077435.1 Glossina morsitans morsitans | reverse complement strand
ATCTATCTACATATATATATATATATATATATATATATATATTTATCGCTATGTTCTTCTCTGTCTATCATCTGCAACATAGTTCAGTTATTATCATACCATTTATACAGTCTCAGTCTCATTTCAAACGCTCTCTTACCGCTGAACAATTATATACAGCGTACTTCAGTCGCTCTAACTGTATACCTATTTCTGCGCCTGGTGCTCGCTTTTAAGAATTAATAAAAACTAAATTCATTATTATCACATAATAATATATCTATAGTTTCACACACACAATATATGCACACCGAAGACTTACTAATATTGAAAATCAATTTCACATTGCATTTACGTAAATATATATGTAATTAAATATAATAAAATAACCATATATTTACATAAAATTATTATTATTATTATTATTATTATTATTATTATTATTATTATGTAAATTTAGCCAGAGAATAAATTCTAAGACTAAAGTCTTAAAGCACTAGCACCTAAGGCTTTCGGATTTTTTTTATTAAAAAACTCTACCGCATTTGATATTTGAACCCACGACCATTGAACTGCTAGTCGAGACTCTTGCCTACTCGGCCACTCAGGCGGATTCATAAAAATTAAAGTGGCGATCTTCAACCAAACTTATGTTCATCTAAAAGGGATGTCACTCGCCTGTAACGAGCAAAAGAAAAAAAAAAAAATCTTCGAATCTCTCTATAAATTCGCGTCTATTTTCAATTAAACATTAGACATAGTCAACAAACGAATGATTGGCTTGCAAAAGTACTACATGGAACTTTAAAGCTCCTTTATTCGGAATTAAACTGAATGATTTTTTCTCTTTTTTCTTTTTGGGAAATTTACCTCATACTTAATATAAGGCATTTCGTTTTTCATCCACGTGACCACGAAACAAATGTGTTAATATTCTTTAAAATTTGAATCAAATTCATTGAGTTACATGAAATCATCACACAAGTGCAGTCTAAGACCCATTTCATTAAAAGTATTATCTAAATATAGATATATAGATATGTAGATATATAGATTTAATTTGGATTATTAATGCACTTCACTAATCTTTCCGAAGGCATTCCATCCTTATTTCATGTTTATACATGAGATTTTGAAATCACTTAGACGACTATTGAATTTTTGAGGCGAAACATATTGTACTGTATGCGCGCGTGCCCGCACACTATTCTGACGAATCTATGTGTGTACGCGCAAATGCAAATACCGAATGTATGCGAAGAATAAGTTGTTCGGTCTGCTTATTCATTACCCAACAACAGCCGGTAGTTAAAAACGCATTCACATTTCAAAACCAGTAGACTTAGGAAAAACAACAAAACGAAAAAGAAAAGTAAAAAAACAAAACAAAAAATAAAGAGTGGCGTGTGCGCACGAGCCTTATAACGCTTATAAGTGATAGCGCGACACTGTCGTCTAAGGCATACGACCTCAAATGTAAATCTGACGTAGTTTGTACACAACTAACTGCTCACATAGAACATACTCAGAGTGCACAGTTACGCAGCACATTGTATTATCAGACTTAAGCTGTACTATCTGCGCATGCTGCGGCGTCTAAGATGCATTTAAAGCTGCCACATGCAGTTATATTCAATTTAGAATTCTGTTATGTGTGCATGCAGCAATGAGAACAACAACAGCAACAGTAACAATATTAACTACTGCTACACGGAGAAAAAAAATAAAAAAAGAAAAAAGGAGGGCAAAGCAACTCTACTGGTTTTATTTGATTCTTTCTTTTATTCGAAACCAGTTCATATAACAGAAATTTCTGTGTTCTTGTGAAGAACAAGAAAAAAAAAACCGGCTTTTCTTTTACCCAACTCGGTTTTATCGTGTAACTGTGAATGCGATCAACATACCTATATTCAAGTAAAAGAACACATCGGAGTAACCTAACCGATTACGGGCTGCTGTGTTTTAACTCAATGCTCCTCAAGTTTCTTATTCTCCGGGCGGAAGGTGCACATATTTTGGATGCTCTGCAGTAGTAACAGTAACACCGTCTGTGGGAATAACTGTATATATAACTCTTGACTCGGTTCGGCTGCGCAGTAAATGAATCATGTTAATCACTTTCCAAGTCTGGCTTTTATTGCATTTTTCATATATTAATTCCATAAACATATGCATTAATATGTAAATATATATATATATATATATATATATATATATACAATTTGCTTTTCTTTTGTTTAAATCACACATTCAACAACGATATTACTTCACATACATTTGTGTATATATAGAATGTGTATTGTCAAGCTGTTGCCGCATAGTTTCACGTTATTCAAAACAAGGGCGCGTTATAATAAATTCATAAATAAATTTATTAGTATAACTGCATACGTTTGTTTGGTATGTTAATTTTTCTCGATTGCTTACAAAGTTTGCGTAGAGATGCGCTTCCGATTTCCCTTAATTACTATACTTTGGATTGATATAAAGCCTAAATGAGTTTACTCTACGCAACAAGCTTTTACGCACACTATGTGCGGGAATTCTCATCGATTCGAAAAGAGAGCTGAGTTACAACAAGCAATAAAATATTTTCATTGTATTGATGAAACCGTTAAACTGCAATTCATTAAGAGACTTATGAATAAACACTTGTTACATCTTGAAATTTCATTTGTACTTTTGCGACCAGGAGATGAAATTTTATTCTGTTACGTTGCATTCTGTTAAAAAAGAAACTCATATGTATATGAATGTCAATGTTATGCCATTATTACGTTCCTGTGAACCACACCGAACTAATATTTAGCACATACACCGTCAAAGACAGTCATGACAGACCTGTCATGATATCCCCCTACATGCAAAGATTGTTACTATTTTCCTATGTAGAGCATGCTTGCTTGGCTTGCTTGGCTTTTGCTGAGATCTTTTTTTTATCGATGGGTTCGTTCATCAACGTCTGTTAGGTAACGGCAATTCGTTGCAAACATTTACTTTTTATATTGTTTTATTGTAATTATTAATTTGATTTATTTTTCTAGGCTTATATGGTCAGATTGGTTGACGGTAGATTTTCAATATTCATCATACATTAATTCTCATGCTACACTAGTTGATACTAAATCAATCACTTTATTAATGGATTGTTAACCGTAAACAAAGCGGCTTTTAACCTTAACTTAATTTAAGTAACGGACTCTGATCTAACGTTTATATACATAATCATAGAGATTTGTAATTGTTTCCCTTTTTATAGCGTAGACAAGACCTGTATACCCCAGGCCGAGGGAGCTTCAGCATCAGTCAATACAATTTTGCCCATCTATTTGTCGTTACTCAACAAAGTTTACAGAGAAAGTGTCAAAAAATAAAAGCAGAGAACTGAAATCAAATCTGAGACAACGCTACATAGCGCTACGAGTGTCAAGCTAACCAGTAATAAGCTCACAATAGTATACTTTTTCCTTATCAAATATTAGTGGCAGGAAGCAGGAGCATTTCTTCGTTGTTATCTTAAAGACCTATTTATAATATTCCGTTTTCTCGAAATTCCTTGGCACTCTTTTCACTTATTCTCCTAATTCTGATGCTTATACTTCAAGATTTGATTTTTTCTAGTCTTGTTTTAATGCTTTCTCTTCACCTACTGTTACTAACACCTTTAGTGTCATAAGTAAAATAAGTAATGTAAAACACAAGAAAAAGAAAAGAAGAGAAGAGAAGAGAAGAGAAGAGGAAACTTAACACAAGAAAGCGAATGTAAGCGCCTTAGTCTATATCTATTAAAGTGGTGCGAACTCTTTTAAGGTCTATAGTGTTGAGGCCATTAATTTGAGAGATATGGAGAGATTTTCACTTTTGTGATAAGCGTAACCCAACTCATAACACATTACGTAGCTATGAAAAGAAAAAATCTGAGACAGAGTTTACGCGTCCAAATAAAGCTCTGATTGAATACCTATTTTAACAGGTGGGCTGATAGTTTCCAATACATCTACAATCTATTCAATACGAAGATTTAGCAAATGTTATAAAAGAAATGCAGCGATTGCGAACTGAAGCGAAGTTTGACTGGAATTGTCCATAACGCGTTTTTTGCTCCAGTTTAGACATTTGGCAGTAATAAGTAATCGTAGTGTTAGCACATATCGCAAAGGCAGAAATATTTTGCCCAACAACGAAAACACCGAGTTTTATGCCATATAAAGAGCATTAGCCGATAGAATTTTTTCTTTGCCGGAACGGGATATAACAGAAAACTTCTTTTGCATCGTATCCTAGCCGGGGATGAAAAGCGGATCTATTTTGAGAATCCCAAACGTAGAATTCGTGTGTAGATCTAGACGTACGGTCCGCATCGACCGCGAGGCCACATCCTTCGCTATTGTCAACAACACGACATTCTATGCCTCTTATTAGCTGTTAAAGTCTGAAGGAAAGATTAATACGAAGCGGTGCCAACAAGAGTTAATCGATTTGAACTTTTCACTGTTTACAAAATTGGCGAAATATCAAAAAAGGCAACGCAAGGGCATTTTGTTGGATGATATACATCCATACTGAAAATCAATTCGCGGTACGTTCGCGCGCTCAATTGCTAGACCATATGGCTTACTGACTTGAGCTCTTTCGATTACTGTATATTTGTACCGGTGCGACACGTACTTTATGAGTAACGCTTGACGTCTTAAGAAAATTGGCTTGACAAGTCGTTTGCCTAAAAAGAGTGATAGCTTCCACATTTTGTCGGACAAATGGGAACATTTTTTTTATCATTTTCATACAATAAATGTGCGTCTTCTCTACAAAAATAACAGTTTCATATGTACATTCCTGGTACGACTTTTAAATACAAACGCTTGAATGAGTATCTTTAACATGTGCAATCCGTCGTGTTGCGCAGAAATGAGACGAAATTTTAATCCGGTGGAATTATAAGACTCTAATTTAATCAAAAGCTCTCCATTATTTATGAATTACCTATTCTCGTGTTAATAAAAAGTAAGTGGACACGTCATAGCCGGTCATGGCCATCTATTAGGTACACTACACAGCTTTGCTTCATACAGTTATTTATACAATCACTTTCCATACAATACGTCCTCATATGGGGAGTGAAAGAAAAAGTCGTCCGATACGAACAGTTTTCAGTAGCGTTCATCCTTGGGCCGAAACATGTCAGTGCGTAAAAATTCATTAAAATATTTTAGACAGACGAATAGATTCAGATTCAGAAAGCGATTCTAAAAGTGGATTTATCTCAGGTCCTCTTGGGCGCTCGTGTCGCCCAATCTCTCCACAAAAAAGCATCGAAATGTTTGTGGAGCTGGAGTGGAATATATCTACCGTTCTCGAAGGAGAGGATGTTGATGGATAACAACGAACTTTGAACAAAAAATTTCATTTTTATTTATTATTTTTCTTAGTTAGACCTAAGACTTATTGAGGCGGATTCTTGCAAATGTTTTGACCACGATGTTCCCAACGCTGATTGGATACAGTGGGGAAACGAGATTAGAATTAGCAAGCAAGTAGTGTGGATAGTAATGCTGTTGTCTTATTTCATCAGTTTTCTCTTTAGTTATTTTCCCAACACGTTTTCAAGGTCAGCCTTCTCCACTTTTTCGTCCGTAACCAAAGGTATCGAGCCCGCAGATATGGCTGCTAGATCTGCTCGCCCATTTGACAGGAGCCCAATATGTATATTCCGGAACTGGCAAGGAGACGTTTTTTCCTTTTTAAACACATAACTGCCCGCTTTAGCGCACTTGCAGGATTACTCTCTCACACTTGATCCACCTAAGATGTATGCGCATCACAAAATTGGCGCTTTTTAAATATTTATAATCTGTTAATTTGATTGCTTAAAAATGCTCTCTTGTACATGATAATTGCACATTAGCCTATGGCTTGATGGTTGCAAGAGCAATAAATAAATAATATGCTTACTGCATATTATTCTTAGAACCGTCTGAGAAATCCACGGGAAATGGAAATTAATGCTCGACGCAAAATAATACATGAATTTCATATAAAATATGGGATAATCGTAAATGGAAGATTTGAATTTTCAAATTTTGAAGGGAAAATTTATCACAAAACAATAGCAATAACAATAACAATAATAATAACAATAATAATAATAAAAATAATAAAAATAATAAAAATAATAATAATTATGATAAATAGTTGAAAAGAAATGTACGAAGAGTTGGTCGCACTTAACATATGTATGTACATGAGAGCAACGGTCACTTTTAATGATCACCAAATAGAGCGACAATCAGTTGCCGATAACTCAAGCAAGAGCACAGCATGAATATCAATTGAAGATGACTAACTCCAATATGTATATATACATATATGTCTGTACATACATAACCAACTTTACATGGAGCTCAATATAACAGATATTTTGCTAATATATTAGTAAAGTAAACTTTTAAACAAGAGTAACAACTCTTACAGTGAATTGAAAACATGTTTTGCCGCTGTTTTAAAGGTTGTTTTACCGGCTTCACGTCAACAGGAGAACGATGATGATAATACTAATAATAGTGTCAAAGTCACGACCATGTTGATACTGTGTAATAACAGTTAGAGAAGCTAGCAAGTATTTATCAATAGTTGACAGCTAGCTATATATGTAAAGGAAAAAGATGACTTGGAGAAAAACGAAGAATATTGAGACGATCTTAACCATGACCCTCAATAATTGTACTTTAAATAGGAATGAAGTGACTTTCTAAGTGAAAATGATTGGTACCTAATGCTACTTCACGACAACTACAGAAGTTCGAAACGAATTTCGAATGTATGGCATTTGCACATAACGACTGGAAATTATAAAATTCCCTATTGCTTACGGATGTTTCTCTGCTAATTGTTTAAAATAATTTTACATAATACGTTTTAAAGACGCTGGCAAATGTCGGCTGCACATTTTCTTACGAAATTTCTTAGCAAATGGCTATCGCCCATGAATGAGAGGAAACTAGGGTTGTCCCTCTGTTTGTAATACGCACAGACACGCTTTAAGGACTCCATAAAGTGTGCACATTATTGAGCAATCTAGTTGAGTTTGAATCTATCTATCTTAGCTTACCTTTGTGGGCCCTTTTATTTATTTATTTGTGAGTCAGTCATCCCCAAAATTTCAGTTTCAGCCCCAAAAATTCATATAAAAAAATGAACATTCACATATACACCCCAAGTTGAAACGATTAAAAGATTAGGCTGACAATCCATCGCTAATAGGTAAGACGTAGCAGTTTGTAATCCTTGGCAGTCAGTCTCAACTTCCACCCGGTTGATATGAGTGATACAATCAACAAAAGTGGTTGTGGTGGCGACTATCAAAAAGACATTCACTTTAAGGCGAATCTGATCTGTTTTGAAGGCAACTGCTGCTACAGTTGTTTAGATATATATTTTTGTAGTGTTTAGAACATTAAGTACCAACTGTCCATTTTCTATCCCAATTTTTACAAATGCGTGCCTGCGCGCTCCTTGTTGGAACAAGTTTGCGCCAAATCCTAGAGCTGTTAACAGTGGCGTTAGTTTTTTTCTCTCCCAAAGATTAATTGCCTTGACTAATCTCTTACATAAATACATATTAAAAATACATATTAAAAATAGTCTCTCATTCATGATAGGTTTTTTTTACAAACGTTTTAACAGATTTATGAACTCGATTGGTGGATCATAACTTAATTTTGAAAGTGCTCGCATTTACAAAATTTCTTTTCGGAAATTCCGATGCTAACGACTCACTACCGTCTCGAAAGCCTATTGTCAAAATCATCCAATGAATTCAAAATCAGCCTGGGGTTATGCTACTGCCAGAAAGTTGACGAAGGATAATGGACCAAAACGGACAATACATAATTTTATTAAATATTTATACACTATAAAGAAATCGCTTTTATACCCTACTATTTGTTGCACATGGGTATATTAAGTTTGTGCGGATGTTTGCAACGCTCACAAGGTCTTTAGATAGATCAGCGTTTTATAACGCCATTCTAATTAGGGTCCCTTTCTGAATCACTTTCTCTCTCTGGGCTTGTGCCCATCATGGTTTTCTTATGTTCAATCTGTAGGTCGCAATTTTTAAGATATTTTGCTCAAATTGTGCACACCCGCGTCTTTATGGCCTAAAGACGAGCGCTCTTCAATACGGTTCGGATCAGGCCACTTGCTCGATCACTCATTTGCAAAAGCCCTTACGTGAGTAATTGTAGGTCGGCGTAAGGTACTTAATGGTGGGTTGTAGGCCACTGTAGTGCTTTGCTTTTAATCTACGAATTTTTATGCTTCAATTTATTAAATTGAGCACATGTTAGACTAAAAGCAAATTTTTTGCACATAGTTTATAAATCTTCTAATAATAATGGGCTCTCTCTCTCTCTGTCTCCCTCTCTTGCATTTTGCTACATATTACAAACGGGAAAACAAAATTACAAATTACATCCCTAGCGCTCGGAAATGGGTACAAATTTAAAGATTTCCTATAGTAGAGCAACCAAACTATCTGTGGTAAAAGAAAAAGAAAACCAGCGCAACTCAATAACACGCGATGTTAAATAATTTCTTCTGTGCTTCTTGTAAGAGACATGACATGACAAAACCAGAATCTGTATAAGTAGGAAGTGGAGTAAAAAATAGAAACAACATTCTTGGTTAAATTACAAATTCAATAATTAAATACACATACATATACACACACCTAGACGTAATCACGCTTGTCTGCAAGCGTAGATCAGTAAATGTATCCACTGCACATATATGCTTACTTCAAAAGTTCAGAGTACAATTCAAGCCGGTTTCATTTAAGTTTTACCGTTTGTCTCGAAGAATCAAATATATAGAGCAGCAGGTTATCAACAAATAATATATGTACATGGACGTATGCATGCTTATGTATATGTAATAACTCTGAGAAGTTCTTCAATTCTGGTTCTTGTGTGTATGATATTATTTTTCTGCACACAATTCTCAAAATTGAGATAGAAACCCACACCTTGTCATATATTCTCTTAATTCACTTTAACGAATCAAGTATAAAAAAATGGGATAAAGTGATAAATCCACCCGCACATGCGAGCATGCCTATATACTGCTACATAGAAAGTTTTTATGTCAAAATGTTCCGGCAACTGCTCTACTCGCACACTATTTATTCACCTTAGAAGATGATAAGCATCCAAGATTGAAGACTCAAGATTCAAGCTTTAAGTTGATTAACTCTATTAAGAGTACAAATCCACTTTTAACTAAATGTGTAAACGATCCAAATGTATTCATTGCTTCCGATCTGACTCGGAAACCTAATCCAGTACAAAACTAATGTTTATCTGATATTATTACCGAGATTAAATATTTTATTCAGTTCACAACAAGATTTTTTTTTTCTACAAGAAGTTAAAAAAAATGACTTCGTTCTGCGTTGTAAGCAATTAACCCAAAATTTTATTCAAACAATTTATGGGTTTTGCTTAAAAATAGAGAAGAATTGAAAGCAAGCGTTTTTTTTTTTCTGTTTGCATTTTGAAACGAATTTTGGATACCCATCTTCTTCCATAAATAATTCTCTGATAAGCATAAGTTCTTTTTTTTCTTTGCCGACAATTAGCGACAAATTAATCGCCAAAAAAAAAAAAAACAGAGTATGTATTTGAAATATCACAGGGATACTTGTTTTTAGAGCGTGAGATGTTAAGACATATTGACATTTCCCTTTTTCCCTCCTTTGAAGGCTAGTGGTAAACTTATTCGTGTACATTCAAATTAATGCATAGTCGCTCACGTCACAATTGAAATAACAAAATGAGTCTACATCATCATTATCATCATCATCATCATCATCATCATCATCATCATCATCATCATCGGTTAATCCATGGGTATAAATAAATGATTTGCTATCAGTAAAGAATTTCAGAGAGAGGAAACACACGTATTTAGGTGATGACTAATTTGAATAACAAGTGTGATGGTACAGACGTTTACTGTAAAGCTTTTATCTGTGCGTAAATTGAGCACGTCTAAGAACGCAATAGTCGCTGTAACGATTAATATTTCCAGTTGTTCGAACGACACAAAAATGTGTGTTTGTGTGTGTTTGTGTGTGTGTGGTGTGGAGGGAGGGTGGGGGGGGAGGGCGCCCACTGCTTAAACAAAATATCTCCATCCATCACGGTGATGGTACTGTATTACGTAACCCCCACTATCAGACGGAGAAGATTGATGAAGATGCCTATCGCAGTCACCTTTTTCACATTGATTCTTGGTTTCCAGCGGATTTGCCATGCATTAGTAGTAAAGTAGCAGTAAATACTATGGTCGAGATAGTCTAATTGAATTCAAAGCAATATATAAATCAATAAAACTATCCGATATGATGTAAAGTCCCTCCCTGACTTGTTTTCAGTGCACTTAAGATTATAAAATAGCTTTAATGCGAGAAGCGAGCGATAGGCGTGAAGAGTTTTGGGTCTGGCAGATAGTGATTTGGAACTCAACTTTTTTATTTCTATTGTCATTTCAAGGTTGTACTACGCCTTCGACAAGGACATTAAAATTAATAAGCTTTTGAGAATGTTACGCTATGGACATGATTTTCTTCAAAGTTCTTTCTTAGTGCATTAAATATTGAAATATTTCATCTACGTCTAGACTGAAACAAGTGTCTTTTCCTCCACCTCTATTATATTTATAGGTGTGTGATTAGAAAGTATGCTCTAATTTACTAGCAAGCGATTATAAGTCAATATACGAGGATATAGTAAAAAGCTCTCGACCCGTCAGTGTCCTCGATGTAAAAGACAGGGCACTTAAAGTCAATGAACCGTTTTAAACCGTAAAATACAGTGTAATACAATAAAGGAATGACAGCACAAACCTGCAATCATACATAAAAATCTCGACATAGCACATATTCAAAAAGCAAACGATGATAATGACCTCCGTTATTTGGTGATAATTAATGAAGAACGAAGAGAGTACATTTCTCTTGAGGAATAAAGAAGCAGACATCTTTTCCCATGGTGAAAGCAACTGACAATGGCAATAGGCGAAATCTCAATCGTTCAAAACGAAGATCTACATTGTAAATAATCCATGGATCATTTCATGTTAGGAGCAAGAACTAATCACTGTCGTAGATGAATAACAAAGACAGCGTTCACGTGACCGATCTGGGCTTATTATTTTTAATGATCATACGTCCTTTTGTCTTATTAACGATCATACGTCCTGGCAACGTAAAGTTGTTCGAGTTTTCTAGAAAACTTTGTTAATAATCACACGATTATTGAAGTTCTTTAGCACTTGATGAAAAGATTAGTAGTAATATGGACCTGAGAAACAGATTGGGGGCGGAAGGCATGACATTGCTGTACTGATATTTCTTCGTAAGCTTAAAAAATCTATTGGATAAACATTGGGTGGTATTCTACGATATACGGATAAACAAAACAGCCTTAAGCTGCGTAAAGTAAAACCTCAAACTTTATAGTTCGAACTATTGAGAATCACGGGCGTCAGGTTGCCCACGCTGCGTGGACAGCTATTCATTCCCAAGAGCTGGGAACGGCCCTTCCGGTATGTTTATGAAGGCAACATAGCTTGGTCACTATCTATTAAAGGATTATACGAGCCTCCCCATGCCCAGAGGGGTGGAAACGACCCATACCTCATTCCAACACTAAAGACGCAGTGAAGTGCTCTTTAATGGCGGGGTCTGGCTGTTCTGCTCACTAGAGCGTGCTGATTCTTATTTAACCCATGTACCAGTGCGGCGTCTTCTTAAAACATATCTGAGCATGTAGCGAATATTCGCAGTTCTTCTGATCAAATCGCCGCAAGCAGACATGACAAAAACCAAGTAACAAAGTAACAAGGTGTACAACATCGTAATCATTGATAGGTTAAAAAAAGATTTTTTTGGCCTTAAATTATAAGCAACTGTTTCTTTTTCAAGTTAAATTATAATCAACCGTTAAATAGACAACGTTTTCCTTTTATCATTCAAACTGAATTTATTTATGATAGATAAGAATGTAACATGTGTGGAAACAATTTCGCGCAATTCTGAATCGTTTTAAATGTATACGCCTTATACATATATAAATGGCCAATTTTTAGAGGTCAACCTTGCCGAAGAGAAAAGATTTTATTAATAATATTTTAACATAAAAATAGCAAACACACACAGTTGTTGCAATCAAGCAGCGTAGTGAAGAAAAGCTGTGAGCTAAAAATATAACTTCAAATGTGTGAATGTATGTAAGAGTATTCACTTGTTTGCAAATGTTTAAGAAATTATAAAAATATTACGAAATCATAAAATTTTTGACATAATTGTCAGCGTTAAAATAAATAAATAAATATACGAAATTATTTCAGCATCATGGCCAGAGCAAAGCAAGTAAGCCATGCCAACTTAATGCGAATAACGGGCAGAAGATCAGTGATATTAAATTTTAAGCATATCTCGGCTATAGAGTAAGAATTGTATGCGCGAGTTGCGTGAGTATATACATGTATATATATATATATATATATATATATATGCGTGTGTGTGTTTATATAACGTATGCCATCAAGAAGAAAACATTGAGAATTCCAATCGACATGCAATACCTAGTTCGGTGGCATAGAAACCCGCGCACATACATTCAAATTTGCATAGAAATTTACACAATTTTGTAAAAATGTTTTCATACAAAGATACAGCGGTACATAGTACGTATTTCTATGTATGTGTTTGTCTACCTACCTATACGCATTTGTTGATTTTTTTCACAATTTTTATTCTAAGAATAAATTTGTGTATTCTCCTAATTTCGCATTCTTCATACTCTCTCTTTCGCTCTTGTTCGCTCTTTTTTTGCTTCTATTTAGATCTAGTTCTTTCTTTTCCCGCCAGCACTGTAAAGCGCATGCGCAAAATAGTTAAAGTTAAGTTGAATCAAATACAAATTTCTTGAGTATAATTTTTGCTTCCATAAGTACGATTTCACAGCTGCGATGCTCATCTATTCCATACGCACAACAGACACAGAATGACATTGGTTTGAGAGCTTTCTCAATTTACTAAATGTGTCGGTCAAGAGATTCTAAAGCTTTTCGATTACGATTTGATTGCTTTTTGTAAAGCTTTGACTGGCGTACCATCAATTTGCTTGTGATCCATTTTTAGACTGAATGTAATTTGACGCTCTTTTCCTTTTCATTTTCGTTTTCATTTTTTCTTTTTTTTGACTCTACTAACACTGGTGGTGGTGATGCTGGTGATTTAGCGTACTATGGCTATCAATAGCTTATAAACATATGCCTGTATCTAAGTGGATCTTATTGTTGTTGTTTTAATTTAATATCATTTTATGTATGACTTTGCTTCACTCAACTTTATTGTTAAATGCAACGTTGATTTTGTCACGAAACTTAACGATAAATTTTAGTAATAAATTGTGTTGAGATGGTATTGGTTTTGATATATAGTAAAAAATTTCTTTCTTCAAAGAAAACTGATGGACTTTTCATTTGTAAGAGAGTTGAAAGAAATTTAGAAAATCACGCTTTTTCGCACCCACGTCCTAAGAGCCGGAGCTACATATATTCATTTAGAAAGTAATCGACTGAAAATTTAGCAAAAACTTTACACGGTCTTGTATGCAAATACCGATTCAAAATGAATGAAATTTGTCCAGGGGCACGCCTACAATACCACATAAATTAAGAACGCTTCTGTTACCAAAGGCAAAAACATTGGGCATTTAGTTCATTACTCCCAAAGCTGCAGCAGATGAAATTGTAAAATTGTTTACGTATGCCCTACAAAAATGGGGAAGATGAGAAATAGCGCTATAATAGAAACTCTGGAAACTTAGTATTTTCGACTGACAAGAAATAAGCAATGTTGATTATAGGGCGAATTTTTGTCCTCACAAAAGGCAAAAGAATTTATTACATGCCAGAGTGCGAGTTGGCAGATTGGACTTTTAGATGGTCATAGAAAATATGTGTTTATGGCGCCTTTTTCCCCTATCTTTCTCATTTTTATTTCTACGGAGATTTCAGATTGATCTCGTAATCTGCGCTAACGAGCTTTTGACTAATATTTGCCATGAACTGTTGCGAACAGGTTACAACCATTATATGTTGTGAGCAGATTACACCTATTTTCAAAATCTAATTGTGACAACTAAAAGCACATATATATGCCAAGTTTCGCTATATTCCTCAATTCTTACAATCGTCAGTGTTCCTTTGTATAACAGATCACGAATAGACAGACAAAAGGACACGATCAAGTCGTTCTACAATCTCATATTGCATGTGCATTTCTGGACTTAATAAACGGATATAACGCCATCCCGCGGTGGTAGACATAAAAAGTTCTCTCTTCAGCGTCTGCTTCAAAGTTTATGGTAAGTTTCTGGTGTTAACAGTTTAAAACTACTTTTTTAGATGAATTCACTATGTAGCTCGGAGTTCTCTAAGTCGTCCCAACTGTAAATAGATGCGAAGTAAACCGAACTTATCATCGTTAAAAACTATAACCTTTCCTTTCTCTTTTTATTTAATAAATTTTTCTTAAATTCTTTCAGAATGTCCTCTTTATGACAGAGGCGCTAACTGACTGAAACTTTTTCTGGATTAACACAGCGAATCAACTATTGTCGTTTTTAAAACATCGAAAAGAAGAAGAGTTCCAAATATGTCGATAATATTGCCAGCTTGAAAATATGGCAGCCTGATGTTTGATGGCAATACCATCAACTACTGTATATGTGTCACCTGTATTACCCATTTTCTATTTTTGTCCGTCGAAATACCAAAGAAAGAATACACGCGAGAAGTGAAAACCGTATCTAAAAAATGGGAGTTCTTAATTGCTTTGGTCAAACATTTTTTAGTTTTTTTTCATCCAAAATTGGCGAAGATTGAATATTTTTAATTCAAACACTGGCCACTTACACAAAAATCAATATTCCTAAAATTCTTTGCCTACTTCGCTAGCTATCAATATGTAGGGTAAGTCAATTTTTATTTTTAATTTTTTTTTTATCAAGCGTAAATTTACACCAACTACTCTACTGACTACACAGTGTTTTTAAATTAAAGATGCCCCGGGCAACATTTCTCTCCTTTTTACAAAATATTTTTAACATAATGTCGTCAAATGCTAATATCCTGTTGCTCTTCTTTCCATCTCAATGAATTGCTTTTCTTAGACTGCTCCAGTCACCATTTGTTCTTAGTAAACGCACAAAAAACGACGTTGAAGTAATATTTTTGATAAGATACACGTTTTTTTTGTGGATAATATATTTGTTTTACGTATGTGTGATAGAAATATCTGTCACATGAAAGTTCTTACATTAGTTGCCCTTGTTCACTTTTTCGGAAAATTTTTCAACGCACCTTAAGGTTAAGATGCCACGACTTAGAAGCTCACCGTTCAATACAATATTGCTTCGTCGAAAAAAATGTAAAGTAAATTATTCCATTTATTTACGCTAATTGTAAAACCATTCCATAAAACCTTCTATGTAAAATTGAACTAATATTTTCAATTTTCTCACGTAGGAGATTAACTATATTAATTATCTCCTTCAACCTTCGGTTGACGGACCTTCGGTTTAGACGAATGCCTTGTAAGGGTAACTCGAGTAACTCGATGAAAGTGTCACAGGTCAAGGCCACTGAATACGAGATGAATCATATATATGTATATTTTTTTCTTTATCAACACATATACGTAAGCATAGTAACTTCTTTAAACGGCTTTATTTTTCTATATCACGAGCTATAATTTTTCAAATAATTTTACTATGTGCATACATATGTACGGAAGTCGTGTGAAAAGCTTCCGACTTAAATATGACGATGTCGACAGCATTTGTCTGCAAAACACGGGGAATATCTTATTGTATGGCTTGAGCAATACTCATCAAAGTTTAAGCCTTTTTGACGGCCAGTTGTTATTGAACAGGCATTTGAAACAATATGCCTACCTATCATTGATGAAAGCGTCGCTTAAGTTCATCAATTGATACTGGATGTCCGTCGAGCTAAGGTTAGAAGGATAGCAGAGGCTACAAGTACAGCCACAGAATTCGGATTTAGGAATGCGATTACGTCGACCTAAATTACGTGGCACGTGCGCTCACAGCGGACCAAAAACTTCGAGTCACACATCGATAACTTATTCACTTTAGTCTTGAAATTGAACATCTAACGACTACTATATGTTAGAAAATCTTAAAAAGATTATCCCCTTTCGAGCACGTAATGGGGTCATTCCGAAAAGTGAAACTAATTTTGAACGTCTTCGCAAATCGTTATATAAAAAATGATATCGAAATGTTAAAGAGCCATTGGACCAATTGTATCGCTCTTAAGGGAAACTAGCTGGGCGAATAAAATCGAATTTTGCAAAGAAAAAAAAAAAAAAAACATCCTTCTTACTTAAGTCAGAAGTTTTCTAGCAAACTTTCGTGTCTCGAAGGACCACTACAATGCACCGTATATAATCGACATACCATACCGGTCTGTCTAAAGTCTAAAGTTTAATAAAAAACTGCAAAAGAAGTCATACAAGTTAAAGTAGATATCAAAAAATCCGCCACTAACTGGGGATAATTTCTTTGTTGCTTTGCTATTTTAATATCTACTACAAGCATCGAAAGCAGGACTTGCACAGGTGGCGACTGATGTGAATAATAATTTTAATGAAATTTGCACTTTGCGTCGTTTTCATAATTATGACGTATTCCTTTAAATTCAATATAGATTTGACAAAAAAAAATTCCCTTTTCGTTAAATCTCGCTACTTGTGGGCGTTCGGTCCGCCGCTGCTTTCAATTGATGCGTTATAAAGGATGTCAATTCATTTAAAATATATCGCTTAATTATTCCGAATATCATTACATCTAAAGCAAATATTTTTCGTTTAATTTTTAATAAATTTTATTTTTAACTTTTGTCAAATCTTATATAATTTTTTAGCGCAGCATTAAAAATGATTCAAGTTCTCTTTTCTTTTCTTTTCTTTTCTTTTCTTTTCTTTTCTTTTCTTTTCTTTACTTCTAAAACACTTTGATGTGTTGTGCTGTGCACAAAATGGTGCCATTTTTATCCACCCACTCGAAACTAAAAAAAAATATAAAAAAAATAAATAAATTTCCCTATTATTAGACATTCTTTTTAGGTAAACTTCTCTATCGCTTTCTCTCTACAAGTCGAGTAAATATATGCAAGATATTTAATTTTCTTAAATGTCATTGCAATCGTTAATATTGTTTTATTTGCAGAATGCACAGAATGTGGCAACCTAAAAATCATTTTTATATACATATGCCTGAATCGAGAATATAGAGTGTATTTCAGGTGTTCCACAGAATTTATTGTTGCATATATTTTCCCATAACTTATTTTACATCATATGTTATATCTATCATTAAAACACTTGTTTTTGTTTAATCGCCAAAAAAACAAAAAAAAAAAAACAAATTGAAAGAATAAGAAAATAAATCATTTACATGTGCAAAGCAATTTAATATTGTTCTTGTCTGCTTGCCTGACCAATAGGGAAAAATTTGGTATTCTAAATAAATGCAAAGAATATAAATATCTCAGCATTAAGCACATTACGCTTGCTTGCTCTAATATATATAACACACATATAACAATAAGATTATCATTCGAGATATTCAAGTTAAGTTAGACCACAAATTAAAAAGAAGTGAAAACTCCATTAAGCATCCTACACCATCCTATAGTTACTTCATAGAACGATTTTTCAAAATAAGGCGTTATATGGGAAATGGTCGAAAAAGTGATCCGATCGGAACCATTTTCAACAGCGTTCGTCTTTGGGCCAAAACACAT
>CCAG010004378.1:0-78944 GCA_001077435.1 Glossina morsitans morsitans | reverse complement strand
TTATTTTCTTTGTTTAGTGTATCGGTGTGTGTTCGATTTGTAAAATGTCAGTTATGTACACCTTTTTTTTTAGAAGTTTCACGTAGCTTGTTTATTCCATATTTATTTGTCTATCCATGTGTTGTACGTTACAGATTTACCTTATATCGGGTGTGTATGTGGATTTATATCCCACACCACTTGTGCTACAGGGCAACTTATCTGGCACGTAGAAGGACTTAAGATATACGCACCTTTTATTATATTCAGAACATGGGTCTGAATCGAGTGAAGTCTGTCTGTCCATTGGAATTAATGTTTACGCGACAGATCGCAATTTTTGAGATATTTTGATGAAATTTGGTACAGTGATGTCCTTTGACCCAAGAACGACGTCTATTGAAAATGATTTGGTTCGTCCATTTGGTACGAACGAAGAACGACGTCTATTGAAAATGATTTAGTTCGTCCATTTATCCGGACCCCCGCCACTCCCCAGCCCCTCATTCGCTTTATCCCTATTTAATGGTCTATTTTGAAAAGTCGTCATATGGAAAAAGATTGCTATTTTCAAAATTTCTCGACAAAAAGTGCTCTGTAATAGCATTTGGACTGGGGCAAGTTTTGAAATAGAACCGTTTCTACGAAAACTAAATCTTTATGCGGTAAAAAGAAGTAATTTTTCATATATCCTGGTGAAAATTAATTAGTAAATTGACATAGAAATCAACCTTACGGAATTTGGACGCACACACGTACGTCTATATTTTGAATAGAATGAATTTCATGAAAACTATGTCTTTGCATTAAAATCATGTGTATTATTACCAGAAGGAGTGAGTAACTTTATTAGACGAAACGATGTAGGGTATCTAATAGTTGGCCTTGCCCGACGAAAATGTTCTTACTTGTTATAAACTCAAGCAAGGCTGGAGTAGGACGATTTAAAATTTTACCCTGGTCAAGATTATATTTAGTTTCCGTCTCTTTCTTTGACTTCTTCTTCCTGTGGGCGTTACAAATGGAAGAGAAAATTTAGCATATTCACCGACAATGGCAGCATAATTTTATAAATAAGCGAAATTGAAATCACAATCTAAAGACGTATTATTGAGACCTACATTGTACTATCCCACAATTGCTTATGCAAATTAAACGCTGCACACATAAATGCTTTCTCTCATCTTGTCCACTATCTTGTCTATGTTAGCTTTGTGCAAAGTTTATGATGCGCTAAAATAATCTTTGGAGATTTCATCGAATGCACATATAATCTTGATGAGTGTGAATGGAATGGAATCGATTAAGTCGTGTCTGCCCGTCTATCTGTCCATTCTTGATTGCTATCTCTTGTTCACTGCAATTTTCAAGCTTAGTTCAGCAACCAGACAAATCTATTCGTAGGTCATGTACGGTATCCAAATCTATATGTAATTAAAAAGAATTGCTGTTCTCTACGTTTTTACATATCGCAATGATTTAACTTAAAAACAAAAAAAAATTTTTTTTAAAATCAATGGAAGAAGCTGTACTTGGTATTTGTTAACCAGAATCGGTTTTTTTTCTTTTTTTTTTGCTTAGTCAGGGTAAGCTTTGTGTGGGATCATTATCATGATCTTAATAACCGTTCGGACAGATAGATAGACAAGCACTGTTCCACTATTCGTTTTGAATCAAAAAAATACTTATTTATTGTACTTCATGGGACACTAGGCGTATATTCCTCTATTGACGTGTATTTGCGGTGGGGATGAAGAAAATCATGTCTGCGTCTATTAAGATTTGCTATAAGTGATAAATAACGCAATGGTTAAGAAAGTAGAAAATTGTATCAACATACCTGAAACTGACTACCTACCAGAGAATTCATTCTTCAATAGTCCGAGATATACAATTACAAAATCATTTCCCATAACAATTAAATCTTAAAGTTTTATTTCTCATTTCTCCTGACCATCGATCGACATGTCAAAATCGTATCTACATAGAGTTCTACGACCCCCATAAGTAATTTGATCTTTGCTTTTACATTTATTTCTATTTATTAATTTTTATAAAATTTATTCAATATTTCTTTCAAATATCTTATAATATTGATTACCTCTCTATCTCTCTCTCTCTCTATCTCTCTCTCTTTAATGATTTTCAATCTTAGCACTGTGCATAGACATGTTGCCGATATCGTTTATGTTTGTGTTTCGTTTTCTTTTTTCCTTTCTTTACATATAATAAAACAGTTCGGAGTGTTTTATTAGTTATCTTGATCTCTTATTAATTTCATGCCATATTTAGTAGTCGTCGATGTATGCATGCATGCATGTATTTATGTATGTATGACTGCGAAAATCGTAAACTTGCTGAGTGCGCTTAAGTAATTGGTATCTTAGGGTTTGCCTGCTACTGATAAAAAACTAGGTATATACGATAGTATATATGTTTATATGCATTATGCGCCAGAAAATTTTAATGCAATTTTTACTTAAAGACTAAATATAATGAATACATGTTTATATGAAAATATATTTTCTTGTTTTTTGGGTAAATTTTTGAAATTTTATTACATTTCATTGCTTTAGTTGACGTATAATGCAATAACAACAATATTACTTTGAAAGCATTGTCTGTCAACGTATGAGTATTTGACGAATTGTTTTGCATATAAATTGCGTGTTAACTTTATTTTACACCTTAAATGCAAATTTGAAGGAGTTATTAGTTGTCTTGAAACCGCTTTTGTCGAACGTGCGCCCAAAGAAAATAATTTATAACAACAATTTATTCATATGCATCTGGGTTGGGGAATATTGGAAAGCTGTTTACCTCTCTTTTTTTACTTTTTTTCTTTTTCTCTTAATATTTTGTCCTTTTGTAAGTGTAATTACAAGCCAGTACATTGACATTAAGCTGGTAAGATATCTTACGATCTTATCTTGTCTTCTTCACCAGTTATTTCCGTTAGAGAAACGATCTCATTGCACAGATAAATCTGGACTCTGGAAGAGGCCGTTTATCTAAGATAGAATTTTGAATGCAGGCTCTCAGCTGTAATGGTGACGCAATATTCCTTATAGTATAAGGGAAATAGTGAAAAGAGGGGAATAGTGAAAGTGATTCTACGGAAAAGGAGAAAGCATTTCCGTAGTGATTTGTTAGGCCTTCCATAAGGTTTTTAAATGTCTAAGTCGTTGGGAGAGGATCAACCTTTATGGGAATGTGTCGTTGCATTTTTCGATTTACTTGACCCTACCAGTAATTTTATGGTCAACGCTCTTTTGGAATATCGATGTAGCGAGTATCCAAGACATTCTTCAGAGGGGGAAGGGCTTTTTCATTCCATCTGGCATATGATGACTTAATTCAAAGAAGATATTTTTTTTTAGTGAAATTAAAAATTTGTAAAATTAGATGCTTTTCTCACACAGCACATCATTTTCAATGAAGTGATTAAGTATTACTGTTAACAGCGGACAGACAGCAGCACATTTACATTATATGGCATTGAGGTTGTAGGTATTGGCGAAGAGGCATGTTTTAGTCATCTTATCTGGAGAGGTTATGTTTTCGGGAAGAATAGTCACATACTCCTCTGTTCTTCGATGGCGTTTTTTATACCCATCATCGAAGGATGAGTGGTATGTTCATTTTGTCAAAACGTTTGCAACCTCCAGAAGGAAGCTTCAGAGACCCCACACATAATATACGTTCTTTATCGGCATCAAATTCTGAATCGATTTAACCATGTCCGTCCGCCAAACTATGAAGTGTTTGTTGTAAATGTCCTCCTGACCGCAAGAATGAAGCTATCGTCTTCAAATATTTGAAGTTCTTGCACGCAGGTTGGTATTGAAAATGGGCCAAATCGGGGCGAAGAACACGTCTACAGTACCACCGGAACAGAGAACCCCTCTGCAAATAAGAAATTGTTTTTTTGCTTATTACTCATAAACTGAAGCAGATATGTACGATTACGGTCGCTTAGCCGTGCATTGCATTTACGACGAGTAGTTTCCTTGATCGGCTTTTCCTACAGAAATGGCTAAAGGTTGAAGTGGATGTCATCTGGAATAATAAACAGAGTCGACTTTATCTGTCGCATTCCTTCTGAGTGGAAGGCAAATGATGACACCGAAACAAATCGAGCACCAAAATGGAAGGCGGTTTTTTGTGCACCACCTGGACGATGCTTCCACGCGCAGTTCAATCATTTCGTTGTTCGATGTTTAGAGACCATGCGGATACTATGTATGCATCAATATTTTTGGGGAGCAAAATGTGGAAAAAGTTATACTCAAGAATTCGACGGTAATCCGTCGAATCATTCCCGCTCTATATCAGTTTGAATACTAGTAGCATCAGTCTTGCTCACGACCAGAACAATTCGTGAAATACTCTACTTATCATTTCCATGGCATTGTGGCATATTAGTGCCATCATAAGCTTAGCGTTTATGTTGCGCCTTTGCAGGGGATTAACATGTATGTTTAGTATGTTAAATCATGGGATACATTATTCCTTCCATATAACTTTTTTAATGGTAAAATATATCTTCATATTCCTTGTCTTTATTTATTTATTTTTTTTTCTTTTTGTGACTTATATGTGACGTTTGATACAAGGCGACCTCATATCAAGAAATCATTAACAGAATTTTTACCAATGCAAGCAATCATAAGCACTGCTACTATCGTTGATAATAGAAACACCACGCACCCGGCGACTTCATTAGCCCTTATTTTGAAAAGTTTCTTGGCTCATCTTGTCATGCATTTGGTTTTGTTTTTAATGCATTTCTTCTGTTTCTCTTCTCTTGGACGTAAATAAAAACCTGTTGCTCTTTCCTATTGCTTTCGTCATATATTTACGTGAAATTTGCAACTTCAAGCAGAGAAAATGAGAGAAAATAAATTTCAACTCTATAGTAATAGCCATCTCCATAATGGAGTAAACTCAGCTGAAACTACCAATACAGATGCAACAAAGCAACAATTGTTCTCATCCCAAACTGATATGTACACAAGAAATATTACTCGCGTATCCCTTTAGAGCGCACCCAACGTTTATTATATTTTCTCTTTTTGCTTCCATTCGTTTCTTTCCTTTTCGAGCCGTGCATTTATACTGAGATGATTGTTCCATTCTCAATTTTTGCTAGGCTAAGAGAACTAACTATACAACCAAATGCCAAATATAACGGCAGACTTCTATAGAAAAAAAATCGTCATACTATGGGATTTTCAAATTTTTTGTTCCATTGCGCTTGTGCCGCTTGTGCGTCGCTTAACTCGTACACTACAAAAATACAGACTTATAGTTCGCGTTATAGTATTTGTACATGATTATATACTTTTCTTTTATTGTACGACCAATCTCGTTTAAGGGATGTCCTCTGTTCACGCAATGTTGGCGATGGTCGGAAAGGTGTGAGGAAAGAGAAAGAAAAGACAGGAAAGCGGCCGTAGTCTTAGTGGGTGTATGCCCAATTGGTAGGTGTTTTGTGCCTTTACTGACTGAGCATTCAACTAGGTAGGTATACTACGACCAAGTAAACTTCTACTACATTGACAGATTTGGTGGCTGTTATCCTTACCTACTCGGATATAGAGTTGTTCTAAAATTATATATATAAGCTCTGCCATATAACTTTTTCCGACTTGTTTATTTTCACTTTTAGATAATACTGACTCTAGTATGACTCTCTCTGGCATAACTTTATTTGGTTTCAATTTATGATATACAGAAAATATCTGAACGGAATAATGCCCTTAAAGCACCAATTACCAGCTCAATCAATTAGATGGCTACTAAAATGAACGGCACTACTGCAGATAACAGAATCACCAAAAGTCTCTGGCACTTGACGATCACTTATTTTGACATATTCCTTGGTTCATCTTGTCGTTTAGTTGTCTCTGGTTAAATGCGAAATTCTTTTCTATTTCCTTTTCTTTTTCTTCTTAAGTAATAACGAACGTGAGGAAGAAATTCTGTTAATGCTCTCTTAACTATTTACTCACATATTCATAGTATTCATGTTACTTACATGTACAGATGATGGGAAAATTGGAATATTTCTCATATCTTTTGCTTAAGAAGAGAAATCATCTTGAAATTTATGAATAATGCGCTGGCGTTAAATTTATTGTGCCCTACATCATGCGTGGAACGGCGTTTGTGTGGATGTATACGACACTTCGAGGGACTTGCGATAGATCCACCTTTTACTATAGCGATCGATTCAGAAAATGACGATTAAGCTTGTCTGTCTACTGACGAGTTTGTTCGGTTTATTTTTATTTTAATCACAGATCGGAATTTTGAAAAATTTGAACAAAATTCCGTTAACTGACATGTCATTTTGGGCGAAGGATGAACTTTATTGAAAATGAATTGGATCGGAGCATTTTGGCAGTCATTCCTCATAAGGCGTCTTGTTTTGAAAAGGCGGTTATATGAAAAATATTGTAATTTTCAAAATTTCTGCACAAAAATCGGTGAGCGATAATATCTCCGCATATTACGATAGTGACGTAAAAAATTAGTATCTGATGGGAAAATCCTTCGAACCTCCTCAAACCTAACTAAACCTTCATATGGCAAAAAATTTTGATTTTCGAGTTGGCGGGTTGGTTCAAGATAGTAATTTAATATAAAATTTTATGAAAAGAAAATCTTTAGCGAGAAAACTTGATTCGCTAATTTTGGACAATTTCAATTCACTTTCTGTGCGCCCTCTTATCTAATGGCTCCCATAAAAAGTATGTTGCCCCTGTTTCGAACTGAGGTACAGATTTTGAAGTGTTATCATAGAAATGAATTTAATGGTCGGGTTTTTTATATGTTTTAATCTCTAAAACTGCTTCGTCTGGCTGAGTAGCCGAGTAGGTAAAAGAATCGCGATTACCAAGTCCGAGTTCGCGGGTTCAAATCTCAACTAAAGTGAGTGTTCAGTCGATAAAGGCATAACGCTTATCGATTGGATACACGCCCACTAGGCTGCCGCCACCATTTCGCTGTTTCTTTCTTCTTCCTCGCTTCTTTCTGTTGGTCTCCGTCTTACGCAAACAAGCTTCATCCCATAAGTGATTGGTCATATTCATTTCATTAGAAATGATAATTTGTGATTTGTTTGCTTTATTATGTTTTTCCAAAACTGTAAAGAAACTGAGTTCATTTTCGCCAATTCAAGCAAAAGAACGGAAAAGAGATCCGAAAGTACCGAAGAAGTTCCATTATCGACTTTGAAATTATAATGATTGAGGGACTGATTGTCGCTCCATTCATATGAATCAATCGATCCGGCAAAATCTATTTTAAAGTCAACTTCTTATTTAGTTGTGAATCTGAGGATAAAATCACTAAAATGCTTATACTCGAGATCGAATGAATTAATTCTCCACATATACATAGATATAAATATCGGAGATAAAAATCTTGCAATACAGTTGGAAGCATTTCTACGTATATGGCATACAGTTTGTTGAGCTTTGGCTCTTCAACGGGTCTTTTTATATAACGAAAGGGAAAATGAACGAAAATCACGTCCGAAATCAATTTTTTTTCCTCAAAGTTGGTTGAAAGTCCTCTAAAACAAGTAAGAAAATTATATTCGGTCGTGGCCGAATCTTTTATATCCGTCACCGTGATCCTAAAGAAAACCGTAAAAGAATTAAATTTCCATACTCTATTGTATTGGATGGGCACGGCTGAGTTTTTCTATTTTCAGAATTAAAATCGAAAACAAATGTGTTCACAGGCTTTGTTGCATAGACGTGTAGATATCGTAGGTATGCCCTTTGACTGTCTTACGTAATTATCAAATTCTTTTGCTTATGACAGGTATTACACAGTTGGACGGAGAGGCGGATGGACAGATGGAGATGCTTGAATGCATTATAAATTTGGAACTACCCAAGCTTGATTGTGCGCTTTATAAAGATATTGAACACAAATAAAATTTTGAAGCGCTATAATATTGGGTAGGCCCATAGAATATGCGTCCAAATTTTTGTACATTTATCGATTACAATTATGAGTAGTTTTTCATTCTTTGGTAATAGAAAAGGTGTTCTCGCTTTCTGGAATACTGTAGGTGTGTGCTTCGACCGATTTGGCCAATTTTCGACAACAACCTGTGTGCATGAATTTTCAATGTTTCCTAACTTGATGCCGATATCTTAATTTTTGCGGGCAGAAGAATGTTTATAACCGACATTACGCGGACTGACAGACAGACAGACGGACGGACATGCGTAAATCGCGACAAAATTTAATGCTGACGACGAATATATATACTTTTAGGGTTCTCTGAAGTTTCCTTTTGCACGTTGCAGACGTTTTGACATACCCTCATCCTTCGGTGTTAGGTATAATAAATACCAAAAGCAATTGAAAAGAAATTCAGTAGAACTCATACTCAATCTTTTGAAATCGTGTTAGATCAAAGCCGTGTTGTAATATTCAAGAACTTGGCAACATATTGTATCGAAAGAAAAAGAATTCGTGAAGCTGGGTTTGAACCTCCCTTCAGCGAAAGCGTGCTGCCATCAAATCGTCTCATTCCTTGTCTCTTATTAAATCTGCAATAGTTGCATAAAGAAAAACATATTTCGAAACATATTTGGTTTATAAATAATCCCTCCCAGGATATAGAAGCGAGAACATATATTTCTGATGCATTTTCGTTCTTCACTTTTGGAAAAGTCAGAACCTATTGCCAGTTTAGAAAATTTTATGCGCTTGCATGCATGTATGGATGGAATGGAATAACAGGAAATCTGCGTCGGCGAAAGTGATTTGTAAAATTTTGAGGTGCAGATTTTGCCCGCTAGGTTGCTTTTTGATTCGTGCGGGCGAAAAAGACAAAGCATTGAACGAAACCAACGATTAGTTAAAAGACAAATTACAGATATCAAACCTTACCCCGGTACAGATATTTGCAATACATTATACATTTAAAAATCACCTGATTATTCATTATCAACCTATCCATGCACGCATTGAACTCATCCCGAAAACTTATGCACATCAGTTTCCTTTTATATTCTCTCTCTTTTTTTTTTCTTTTAAACCAAAGCCCTCCTCCCAAAACCGAAGTCTTTCAAATAGAATATCTAGGTTATTATTATATAGGTGCACACATATATTCTAGCACATATATGCGTCTGCGTATTCTCAATTAGTGCAGGGTTCACAGCCGATTTGATTGTAATTGTAACTAGGCGGATACGTTACGATAGTTGAGAAAAAGAAGAAAGCCAATCTTTCATTATATTGCAATGTCTGAAGCTATGGCGAATATCGTTTTCCCATTGGCTCAAATATTTGCAATACTTTGCAATAAAAATTCGAGAGCCGTCTTACATCAATTGAAGTTTGCTAAGCTTGGTGGATATCAACCACGTATGTAAATATGAAATCGGAATTTGTCCATAGATGGGCCTAACACCACGTTTAGATGGCACACATATCTGAGGTTGTGCTTGCTTTTACAGCTTGGGCGGCATTTGGCAATGATTTACAGCCTTAATACCAACACATATCCGAACGTAGAAATGCTTTTTCTAGCAACGAAAATGTTTAAATGTTATCCTAAAGCAACACTTTTGGTTTGCCTCAAGTATACAAAAAGAAAAAGTATTTTAAGTGGGGATGAAGAGCGAATCTATTTTGAGAATCCCAGGAGAGAGATCCAGGCATTCCATTCATCGACTGACTGCGAGACTGACTCGCTTTGACATGCGTACGATATTCTCTGTTTATATGGACCAAGAGGGAGATGGCCTGTTAAAGTCTGGTGAAACGGTTCATTTGAAACGCTACCACGAACACTTAATCGTTTTGAATTGTTCATAGTTCAAAGAGCGTAGGGATTATCAAAAATGGCCAGATACTCATTTAATTTTCGATGACATCCGTCTATCCATCCATTGGTGAAAACCGGTCCGTGATACGTTCAGAGCATTCAACTGAGTAGTGCTAGCTGACGCGGCTTACTAAACTCAACTCCTACGGATTACCAATTATCTGCATCGATGGGACAGACACTTGCTGACTAGCGGTTCAGGTCTTTTGAAAAGTTAAGAAAATAGTACCATAACTAGTGTGTCCCGAAAGAGCGATAGATTTTATTGGCATCGCATTTATAATTTGCTCGACATAGAGGAAAAGTATATAGCTAACGATGGGCAATACATCGAACCAGATATTTTTTTTTATCATTTTCATACTATAACCGCACATTTTGTATGCGAAAATTCTGATTTCATACATACATACATACCTGATACCATTTCTGTCTTATGATTTATTTTAACATAAGAAATTGAAATTTTAATTTTATATTAAATTTTTGCATACGTCTGTGTGTTCTTCAACCAATTTCCTAAAAATTGAAAGGTTTTTTAGTATTCCTTTAATCCTGAAAAGCAATTTCAATATCGTCTAACTGTCAAAATCTCTCTCTATATTAGTTGGTGTTGTTCTCTCTTATACTCATTTTAGACAAACTTCTTATCACTTTGGGCGAAAAGAGCAAGAGAGTATGAGTAGATTTATCTTTAAATAAAAACAAGTTCATATCTGCCGTAGCGAACTGCCGCTCACATTTTGTGTCTTCCAGTGGCTTGTTTACATTCGAAGGCAATCCGTCAGACAGCATAAACGTCTATACCGGGTTTGTACGAAAAGAAAGCAACATCAAGTGGTTTGATTTTCCTTTTTATGGTAATCTAAACAAAACGTCATTAAGCGGTTTCTTTTCTTTTTTGCTTTTTTGTTGTTGTTCTTTTTGCCTTTCTGTTATTATTGTAATTAATAAACAACGCTTTCGTAGCCAAGAACGAGTAATGCGAATGTGAGCAAACTCTCAGAGTTTAGTTGATATGTTGAAAGAAAAACTACGCCATCGTGTTACAATATAAACAAATGACAACAAATAACCAGTTTTTTTAGGTGAACAATATATGTTTTTTTTTTGTTTTTTTAATTTCAAGAATTTTGTTTACGAATGCGGGTTAAATAAAAAAAATAAAAATAAATGAAAAATCAGCAAAAATTTTATGCCGTTGTTTTATGAAATAAAATGTGAGATTTTTTTTTTTTTTTTTTTTGGGAATTTTTGAAAAAAACGAAAAATTTTTCAATAAAGTTACATACAGTATATAAAACATGAAGTGAAAGCGTGTGAAATTTTTTATATGTAACGCAAATAAAATACAAACTTATTGTCTGTTTTAAACAATTTATTTACATAAAAGAGACAAATAGTTGAAGAAGAGCTTTAAACTAAAAAAGCAAAAGCAACAAAAAAAGAATAAAACCTATACCACCGAAAGAAATAATAATAAGTGAAATAATATTGAATGAGAAATTTTGAACTTTTGTTTTGTTTTGTTGAAAAGGCGGAATCCTTTTTTTTCTTTTTTTTACTTACGCGTATTTGACGGTTAAACAAACCATAGCAATTAACCTGTTACATCCTGTGCTATGTGCAATAAAACATAACCATTCAACCCCTTTGCGGTTCAAATTTTTTCATTAAGAACGAACAAAAGGAATATAAAACCGGTGAGTTATTGATTGATCCTCACAGGAAGCAAATCAGGTAAATTTTTAAGGGTTTATTTACTCAAAACAACTAAATACATATATATATATATATATATATACATACATACAATTGCATACAATTTACACGAATTTGAAAGTTTAACGGCGTGTCTTGGAATGAAGGAAATTTTTCGCAAATGAATTAAAAAGAAAAAAAAATAGTTTCCTTTGTTTTTCTTAACAGACGCGTAAAATCGAAACCTAACCTTATTATACATACCTTCGAGCAAATGTTAGATAACCATAGTTTAATCGCAATAATCACAAATAGACAACTCTTTCATATATCGGTTGCCCGGTTGTGAAGACATTTTCACTTTTTCTTTAAATGACTTATTTTAATATTTGTCTTACTTTTTGGATAAGTAGATATTCTATGGCTTGAAGATTATTGGAAGTCATTTTTTATGGGCAGATTTTATAGTTTTTTAAAATTTGATGAAAAATCAACTCCTAAGAGATTATATGAGCAAAGTTGCACTTGTGCGTATTTGTGCGTGTATGGCATTTTCTTCAATAACAAATGGACTGAAGGACTGATAATTAGGCAAATATAGCAAAGTCAACTGAGTAACTTATATGAGCAAAGTTGCACTTGTGCGTATTTGTGCGCGTATGGCAATTTCCCCAATAACAAATGGACTGAAGGACTGATAATTAGGCAAATACAACAAAGTCAATTTAGTAACTTAGTATATATCCATCCATCATTTTGTACGCGTCTAACAACGTGAATAACAAACTTCATATATATCTATATCCCAGCTGTAGGTATAAAAAGTAGAGTTGAAAGTGTTTCTCAAGTGCGGCTTTTCCACAGAAACAGCGACCAATATCTAAAGTATATGTTTAAAAAGGAAGTCAAGTACGTGACTAAAAACAAAAAACTAATAATACGTACGGTTCCAATTTTGAGATGAACCAGATTTTGCTAGTCAGCAATGCCTTTGTTAAATTAAATAAATTTCGCTTGGTTTTATTACAAAATAATGTCTTTTCAGCCAATTAAAATTATTATAAACCGTAAAGTAACACTATTTGAAACAAAAACAAAAAACAGTTTTTTTTTTTTTTTTAAATGTAAACTTGCTTTCGAACGGCTGGCTGGGTTGTAGTAGTGGTCTTTTTTTTTTCTTATTAAAAACCTAGTGACATAGAATAAACGGTAAACGATCCCAGACATCATTAGACTAAACTTAGAGGAAAGAATTTCTTAGAGATTTTTTGTTTTTTTGTTTTTTTGTTTTTTGTTCTTAATACGATCAATCACTCACAGAGGAAGTCCACTATTCGTGTAACAGGTTGACGACTAGAAAGCAAATGAAATGAAGCGAGACAATGGTAGAGGATGATGCCCGCAACCTAGGAGGTCTGTGTGCCCAATTGATAAGTGTTATGGATTTAGCGACTGAACACTCACCCAAGTACACTCTACCGCACTGAGATTTGGAGCTCGCGAATACTGACTTGTTCGCGATTCGCGATTCTCACCCACTCTTGCTACTCTTGCTGACATGCCAGCAATATCAAGGTTTTTAGTAGTTTGCATTTTTTACTTGAAATAAGCTCAAGGAACAAAACCCAATTATATCGCACGCACGTCACATCATTTTAAATAATACAAAATGATTGCAACATTTGTTTATTTATTTATTTATTTTTTTGTTTGTTTGTTTCTTATAACAACTTTATGGTTTCACTCTAGTAGTGTGACTAGGAATCTCGACTTATTAAAATAACATGGATTTTATACGAAAATTATTAATTGATTCTATTGTCGAGATTATGGTAATCAATTCTACTGCCCTGAGCTTAGCGATTTACTGCAAGAGAAAGAAAGACGACCATCAGATTGAAAAGACAGAAAAAAAGTGCATTCCCCATCTAATGGGTTAAAAAAATATAAAATTGAAAATGATGATTGTTGAAATTTGTTGCATCATCTTCTCCTTCGTCTTCTTCTTCTTCTTCTTCTTGTCAATTATCTGGATAAACGTAGTATAGTATAGTATAGCATAGTATAGTGTAGTAGTACACCATACTCTGACAAAACTTGCTATATCGCAGAGGGAACTCAATCATTTGCAAACGAATTTTGTTAAAATTGCTATTAACTTTATTATTACGTAGCGAGCAGAAAAGCGATCTAAGATGAATGTAAAGCTTTTCGCATTTATATAGAATTTTTATTATGGAGCAAAGTTGCATAAATTATTCCCTCTTTAAATAATGAGCGTAGCCATAAGCGAATTGTGTATATTTGTAACGTGCTGCATGCAGTCACGTAAATTTCAGCTTCCTACCTCATTTACTCTAGCATTACATTATAGGAAAGTGCGTAAGATCATCGAAATATTTCCATCACATTAATAATAACGCTATTAAAGATATTTGCGAGGAACTTTTCAGAATTTTATTCCACTATTTCTGATTGTACCGAGAACTGATTGCAAGTGAAATACATAAACATGGTAGATTTTTAAATGCCCCTCTACTAAGTCTATCCCGAATGGATTAATAAAGTTTACATGTTCTGAACCATTTTTCTTCTCTTTTTTCGCTACGATTGAACCTTTAGCGTTTATTTGCTTCGATTATGGACAAGTTGTTTTTCAATTCACATGAAATCTCTGTGCATGTTACAAGCCCCCAAAGCAAAAGTTCATCTGACCGCTGACTGATGAAAAACAAAAATTGTTCCTCCAAATCGATTTATATCGAACCTTTGTCATTCAACTAATAAATTTTCCCTGAATGTAAAATTTTTCAAGCACTTGGATCGCCTGTGTATGTAGACAACAAAGTATATATGTATATATATATATGTATGTAATGTGACGGTAAGAATATTAATTTTGAGTGAATTTTGCATTCAACCCAAGGGGAATAATAACAAAGCAGACTTGAATGTTAAGTTCAAAGTTCAAGGCAAGGCCATGATATCATTAATATACGTATTTTTGGAAGGCAGAAGATAGGCAGACAAACTGTTGATTAAGCGGAGTGGCGAATAGGTGAACATTTTTCTTTTTTTTGGATAATCACTACCATCACATCATCATTCTTCTTCTTTACTATCGTTGTCGAGCAGTAACGTAAGTTTATTGCAAATCCAAGTATTTCATGACCTTTTCCTTGGAGAAATCAAATAAGTAAATAATTTGTATATGTCTTGAGTAATGCAAGAATTTCTTACTTAAAAGAATACAATGAAAAATTTCTAAAAAGAAATTTGAAATTGAATTTGAAGACCCTTTTCGAGGCGAATTTGGAATTTTTGTTGTGTTGGTTTCTATGCTTGACGACTATGCTATGATTTATATGAACATTTCGATTGTGAACGCAGAACTTTTAACGAGCCTTAATAATAAGTACAATAATAATTTATAAAAACGTCTGCTGGCGGAGAGGAGGGGAGGAGGAGGTTATCGATATTAGTATTTTGATATTGTTTTTTTCGTGAAGAGTTTCCCACTTTCTTAGTAACCGTAAGCGAACAAGGAGTATATTAAAGGCTCATTTGAAAACTTGTCTGAATTAAAAGTGTGTATGTGTTAAGCTTCTTGCTTTCTTCTCACAACAACGTAAAGACGAATAGATTGACATGCCAAAAGTACGCATATTTGCATGCGATGTTACTAACGGAATAAGCGAACTAATATACCTTTAAAAAGAAAAAACGAAAAACCGAAAAAAAAAGAAATTAATTTTCAATTAGCAAACGAAACACAAAAATTACAAACTTAATATGAATTGTAAAACGGTTGCTTTTGAAAGACTTGTTTTCTGGAGTAAAAAACTAAAAATGAAAAACAAAAAAGAAAAAATAAAAAATAAAGTGAGTTCTCACGCTTTATATGGACAGAGTATAAAGTAAAATGAAATAAAATAACAATAACAATAACAATAAGAAGAGAGAAAATAAATTCGCAATAAGTAAACAAATCGATGGATAAAAAGACAAATAAATTGATTGGTGCTCAATAAGTTGTGGCGATCAATGAATTTTTATAAAATAATTTAATATTTATTAATCATTAATGTGCACATGGCTGGGACTCAGATTGCGCATACTTAGAATGAACATTTCATTAGAACAAATGGTACTCTTTTTATTAACATGAGCGGTATAGTCATTTTCTCATAATGCTTGCAACGTCCAGTTGGAAACATCAGAGACCCCCCCCCACAAAACTGTATATATTCTTGATTAGCAAAATTCAAATTCTGTCTGTCTGTCCGCCTCTTCGTAATGTCTTTTGCAAGCAAAATAAAGCTATCGACTTAAAATTTGATAGAAATATTGGAAGCTCTTGCACGCAGGTCGATGTTGAAAATGGACTAAATCGGTTGAAGGCCGTGCCCACAATCCCATGTAAACTGAGAACTCCTCTGTTCTTGAAAAGCAGCAAAAACTTTTTTTCATCATTACACATAAATTATAGCAGATGAATGTACACAAACTGGAAAACAAATTCTATGGACCTACTTAATGTTATAGTACATATATATATATATATGAAAATGTGGGTTTTCTTTTGGAAAGTTACAGATTCCGAATGCATCTAAGCGTGCCTGTCCTTTCATCCGTCCATCTACCCAGTTGAGTGGTATCTTCGATAAACATTCATTGCTCTTCACAAAAATGAACGCCCACAAATTTTGCGAAGGAGTTTGAAAATGGCGCAAGCAGGTCAAAGAACATGCGTACAATGCTCATCCGCCAACCCACGCCCATCCAGTACTACAGAGTATGCGAATATATATTTTTGCTTTTTTTCAATCTTTTTTATGGGTTAACTGTGATGGGTATAAAATATTCGGTCGCAACCTGGTGTTACTAGTGTTTGTTTGTTCTATTGTTTTTTAAACACGTAATGATATAATTTTCTAAATTTATTCTAACAATGTGAGAGCTGTGGTTAGTTGTTTAAGAAACTAGATTACAATTCTGAAATGACTGAAAAGCAATTCCTTTTTTTTGTTTTCTTTTTTTTTTTTTTTTAGTTAAATGAAAGGTGTGTCTAGGAAATTGTTACACCTATTTTAAAATTCTTATAAAGAATTGTTCATTATTTTTCATATACTCATATGTACATGTATTCGCATATGCGATTTTAGTTGTTTCTCTATTTGATTTCAAGAAAACACTTTTAAATGATTTTCACACATTTTCTGGTAAATGCAAAAGCAATTGTCTCGAAATGTTGGCAAAAGACTTTCTCTCAATCTCTCATAATTTATTTCATTAAATTAATAGAAAATTAAAATTATTTTATATAATATTTGCATATTTCAATATAATTAATTATTGCTTCATGCTGATCATGCAGCAGTTCATAGGTATCGCTTTAAATTAAATATTAACCAACTATTCAGAAATTTCCCATTCGTTCTCCCATACATTCGATGGCCATACAGTAAAGAAAGTTTGCGCAAATTTGGTAAGTTAAAGTTCAAGTTAATATGCTCTAGAAGAGACTCAACGTAAATTTTGTTTCGTAGACTATTGTCTTTGGGTTAATTGTGAAAGTATCTTAAGGGGAGACGACTCCTTTCAAGATAGGACAGTGGCAGTGACATCTACTACGGAGCAGTGTACTTTCAGCCAATGTCGTCTCGTACCGAGTCAATCAAATTTGGAAATTCATTAATTTTTGTTATTTATCGTAGCTCACTGCCGGGAATAAAATCTCAAGGCTATAAGTTAGTTTTAGAGAATATTCAAGACAATGAATGTCATATTGAAAATTATATAAATAGAGGGACTTTCCCCATTGAAAACATTATCGTTAGATATAAACATAAGCATAAGAGATCAAAATAGATGCATTTACTTTTCACTTTACTTCTAACGGATGATGACAACGGACTAAAATGCCCGGTGTGCAGAAACACAGTCGTTACCACCCACGCAAATGCGAATACTTACCAAATACTTAAGTCCAACCCTACGAAAGCACTATTAACGGGCACAGCCGGGAGCAGCTGATGCAATTCAGCTTAAAGACGGAAGGCCAAAAAATGAAGTTCGATGTCAATTGGTAAACGTGGGCACTATTAAACACTGTTACTTACTCTTTGTGATTGATTATGATTATGGTTTTAATTAAAGACTTATTAATAGTATGAGTAAGACTTTCATTTTTACAGTGATACCTGAAGATTGGCTTCTTCATTGGATCGATCTGGAAAGCCAGTACTACTGGTAAGCACAGCCAAAGACCGCAGCCCAAAAAATGCACTTCGATGGACACTATTAGACACTGTTACTTACTCTTTGTGGTTGATTATGGTTTTAATTAAAGACTTATCGATGGTATGAGTAAGACTTTCATTTTTACAGTGATACCTGAAGATTGGCTTCTTCATTGGATCGATATGGAAAGCCAGTACTGCTGGTAAGCACAGCCAAAGACCGCAGCCCAAAAAATGCACTTCGATGGACACTATTAGACACTGTTACTTACTCTTTGTGGTTGATTATGGTTTTAATTAAAGACTTATCGATGGTATGAGTAAGACTTTCATTTTTACAGTGATACCTGAAGATTGGCTTCCTCATTGGATAGATCTAGAAGCACAGTTGTCTTTTTTTTCATGCGGAATAGATACTCCGCTTGAGTAGTTTTGAACAATAAACGTTTCGATGGATTGTACTGATGTAAGCGATTCATCGTAATGAAATAGCGAGAGAAACGTATTCACATCTCTACTAATGAATAAAAAATTTACATTTAGATTGCATTCTTGAAAATTGTTGTCTACCTGTTTTCGATCACAAATGAGCATAAATGCCTTTTTGGGAGTCAAGTGTTTACAGGGTGACTGAAAAATGCAAGAAATTCTCTCCACAAAATAAGCGATCTCCCGATAAATGCTTGATGTTGAGATATATGATAAAAATCTTCTACATATATAGTTCTATATATATTGTAGACTTATTTATATTTGTAGTATTTGGTTAACACTCTGGTGGTTTTATATGAAACTTTAAATTTAAAAACCTTTTCAAGTAACCACTGGTATCGCTACTGCTTTTTCAGCTAACATATAACGCTGTTTAAAAGCGTTTTATTAAAATCTAAGAAATGTCCCCATTTACTGAAAGAAAAAAAAACATAAAACAAAACAAAACAAAACGAAACTGAAAAAAAAAAACCACATTTAATCGAACCCGACAAGTTTTTACTTATCTTTTTTTCTTTTTATCGATACGCATTAAAGCGATTTTCACCTGTTAGTCAAAACCATTCAAGTTTTTTAAAAATATTTTTCCTCATTTTTTGTTTTTGTTGTTGTTGTTGTTGTTTTTTTTTTTTTTAATGACAGTATTAAAAACGATGGCAGCACGAAAAACTTGTCAGTATTATGCGTAGCCTAATATGAAGCTAGTTTTGGTTATATATTAATTTTTCCAAGCCATTCGTAACCTAAGGGAATGCAGGCATTGAAGACTCATTAATTTGTATGCGTTGAGATTCTAAGTCGACTTAACAAAGTCTACTTGATTCCTCTATCTTTGAATATGCCTACGTTTGCGATTTTGTCAGATATAAATTCTCGTACCTGGAATGATGGTAAGTAGTTACATAACTAAATGCCGCGAATTTCGGTATTTAAATGTTTCGTGTGTGCATACGTGTACACATATAAAAAATATATGTCGATGATATTGCCCTTATGTTTGAATTACTTCATTAATGTACCTTAGATGGTGGGTATCCAAGATTCTGCTTAAGATCTATACAATTTTCGTACTTGTTTTTCAATCTCTTCTCTTATGTTTTGTCTTAAAGGCAACAGCACAAGACCAAGTAAAATAATACAATAACATAACCGTTAGACGTTTTTAAAGTAAAAACTCACATGTTACTGCTATGCAAAATAAGCTTGAAATATATATACACACATACATACATATATATTTATATATATATATATCGAAATCAAAATTTTCTAAAACGTAACTTTCACAATAAGCTTCAATTTTATCATTTGACATTGGAACCTAAAACCTTCAACTTTCAAAACCATATTTATTCATGTTATTCGCTATAGTGGATATTTATTTGTGCAAAAAGTGTTAATATTTCAAGCATTAATTATATAAAATTAGTAACCACATTTTCATGCGAATATGCTTAAATGAAATATTATTATAATACATAGATGTGTGTGTATGTGTGCCTACAATTTCAATTAACATACACGCAAAGAAATATTTTACTAAGAAAGCAAGCGAAAAGAGTGTAGCGGGCCACAGTCCACCATTCCAATATTCTACACTAGTCGACGATTATTCATATAATCTCGTTTCGAAACAGGCCAGTGGTCGAAAAAACGATTCAATCTGAATCATTTTAAATAGTATTCGTCCCTAGGCTAATATACGTAGGTGTACCAAATTTCACCAAAAAATATCTCGAAAAATGGCATCTGTAGATGGATAACAAAAACAACAAGAGCAAGACCGATGGACAGACAAACAAAAAGCGATTTTGAATTGATTTATTTGGTGTAATAGTAAATGGATGTATCTTAAGTCATTTTCATTTCGTACTATAAGTGGAGGGCGTAGGGTGAAAACTTTCGAAAACTTTTATCGAAATCAATTTTCATAGAATTACAGATGCGTTTACAAGAATCTCATTTTTATATATTTAAAATTATAAATATTGATTTCGTTTTATGCAATTGAAAGTTTAATCATTTCAATAATGAAAAGGCTTGAAAACGTCTTCACATTCAAATATTCAAAGCAAAAGTGGTCCGCTATGCGTAATTCACATTTTGGCCTTAGCTTTCTTTACACCGATTTACGCGATGTGATAAGATACGAGCAGAATGATTAAAAGAAAACACCTAAGTCACGCGTTATGAAGTGCGGGTAAAATCACAAACTATTTACGAAAAATTATATAAAAAATTGCAGAAGTATTTTGTTATGTTGTAAGCCCATCTAACCGCCTAAAAAAACTTCTTTTTTTAAATTTTTTTGGAAGGATAGAAAAGCACATATTTAAATATTGAGAGGTAAAAACAAATTGTTTATGAAAATATATTAAAAAATTGCAGCCCCGTAGTCAATTTCAGGCGCAATATTTAATTTGAGGAGTCGTGGGACTTATTAGATAAGTGGAACGAATTTAATTCCAAAGAAAAAAATGTCATTAATCTACAGATCTGTAGATGCTGTGATGCTAATTTTTGTGAGGTTGTCGAGTATTTGAATGAAAAAGTTCCACTTTTATTGAGCTATTCAGTGTGTATACAGGTGCTAACCATGGAACGCTCAAAACCGCATTGTCGACATTCATCACTTTTGTTGCTTGATGATTACTCTGATCATTCATATCCCAATTGTTGGTTTTGACTTCAACAGTCAAAAAGAGGTTCGAAGACAATGACTTGCAAGACTTATTGGACGAAATCTCACGTCAAACTTTCAAAAAACTTTCGAACAGTTGAACAGTGGATAAGTCAACTGTTTGTTGACGTTAAGGGGGGGAAATGGCTATCACACGAATTGACTGCAAATGCCATTTCGAACTGTTACAACATTGCGGTACAACATTTCTTGCCAGGAAAAAAAAAATAACAGGTTACTGTAGCGTATTGTGACTGGCGATGGAAAGTCGATTTGCTACGACAATCCCAAGCGCCAAAAATCATGCGTTAGTCCAGGAGAACCATGCACGTCGACACCGAAATGGAATAGTCATGGAGCTGCTAAAACCGAATGAAATTGTCATTGCAGATATCTACCGACATCAGTTGAACAAATTGAACGACATAATGTTGCGAAATAGTCTAGCAACAGCGGTTAACAGACCCAAAGTCATATTCTTGTATGACAATGCTTGGCCGTCACGTTGCAAGAGTTGTCAAGGATACATTGTCGCAGCTCGAATGGAAAATTGTACCGCACCCAGCCTACGCGCCAAACGTAGGGCCTTCTGCTTGCCACTGGATCAGATCAACGCAGCATGACTGGGCTGGCACGCGATTTCGAAGCGTTGAAGAAGTGCGAAAAAGGATCATTGTTTGGATCGCTGACAAACCAATGTCGTTTTTTCGCCACTGAATATCAAGAATTATGTGAATAACTTGAGAAACCAAAAAAGTCGACGCTAATAATAAGACTTTGTTGTAGACTTTGTAACAACAAAAAACCAACCAAGAGGCCAAAGTAACGAAATTCTTCTCAAACCCGACAGTTATGCCTTAAAACTTATACATCTGCTGATGATAGCGCTTTTGGTCCAATTCGTAGTAAACGTGCACGTTTGTTATCAACTCGCGATGGGTAGTTGGGAAATTGATTTTTATTCCCGATTTCAATTTTTATATATTTTACTAATGGCTTGCGTTTACAGTGTACACTAATTTTAATTTTAATTTTTTTTTTTTCATAATGTCTTAGAAGTACGTAATATAGATTTAATTATTACTTTTTTTGCACGGTTTTTGGGAAGATTTTTTAAAGTTGTGGAATACATCACCAAATTCATCGTACGTTGCATGCATTTTTTTGCACAATTTCTTTTTGTACGGATTTCTAAGGAACGCATTTGCCAGGTAAAAAACAAGTCGGGTTCGCCTAAAGTTTTGTTTAATAACGTTCTTAACTGTTAGTGTTCCGTTACCCTACCTAAAAAAAAAAAAAAAGGTTAAAAGGTTTCTTTCTTTCTATTTTAAGCCTGAACAGTGGCCTCTCCCCTTACCGATGTAATCAGCTTCTTTTTTTTTTTGCCCCCTTAAGACATATGACAGATTTGAAGTGGGTTAACCATTGAATATGAAGTTTTAAAAACAAGGGAGATCCGCTCAAAACAAGACTAAGAAACACAAACAACTTTAACAAAATAAGACAAAAATTTCATTATTTATTGGACGTCCAAATAAGTGTCTGCCTACTTTCCGGTCCCATTGAACGTATATTAAAAAAAAAAAAAAGAAGAAATGCCCCGACCTCTTTTATTCAATCTACTGCCCGTCGCTAAGCGTGACTTCTAGAATTTCTTAGCCAGAATATGTGTTGCATAACTGGCTATGAGAAAGCGTAGTTGCTTTTCTAAAACTATGTACGTAAAGGAGCCATTTTTGGATTATCGGCATATTTTATGTCGAGACAAGCTCAGCTCAGGCAGACAATAAGTCATTGATTGAAAATTGAACAAAAATACTGTCTGATGAATGTGTTGAAGCTCCTGACCAATTTTTCTTCTTTTTTTTTTTTTTTTTTTTGAAAAAAACAGGAGAATTGGACGCGCTCAACATAAGAATTTTGTGGGAAATTGATACAATATCCTGCACATACGACAATAGTTTTAGTTGCTGGAGAAGACAGACAGCTCATAAGTATGCAAAAAAACACAACGTTGTCGGAGAAAAGCATTCAAAACGAGCTTCAAAAGCTAAGAAGAGAACTATTGATTTATTAATTCGCACAACGCACACAATTAACAAGAGCATTTAGACTGATCGGCGTTCATAGTTCATTTCAGGACGAATACAATTTTGTCCCTCCGCTTTTATGTGAAAAATTTGTGGCTTATAAGAGTTAGCGTTCGAAACTTCATACATATATGATACATATGTTTATTATGATCGTAAAATGTCTGTAGAAAAAAATAAAGTAAAAAAAAAATGCGCAATCAAAACACTCGGGGAAGGAATCGCTAACTTTTAGAAATTTGTTTATGGACGTAGGTGTAAAGCGAATGTACATACAACATAGTTCACTTTCTTGCTTGTACCATGCAATGGCTTTATATTTTTCTATGTGTTCTTTTAAACATGGCATATGGTGTATCCAGTATATCATAATAATAACATATACATATATATATATATATATATATATATATATATATATATATGTATATATGTAGCGTTGTTAATACGTACTTCTCGTTTAAAAGAATTAGATATTTTTCAAGTCATAAAATGGCGTTAGGGTGCTGTCACGGTTTATTACACACACGCATACACACATACACACCGTCACCGGAATTAAATATCAATGGTGCCATAGAATTTAAAGTCGTGTTTGTAATTTGTTAAAAAATTTACATTACATGCTACAGACAGAAGATACGCTAAGTTTATGGTTTGATCGTCAACTTGAACGAGTACAATTCGTGTTAAATTCAAGTCAAGGTAAAGTCATGTTGATTAAACGACATTTACGGTAAATTTATGACAAGTATAATATACTATGGTATACAACTTTAATAATATTATGAACTTGAGGTAAGAGAAACATTACTAAAAGTTGATATGTAAGCAACTAGTGAGAACTCACTGCCCAGCACCGTACTAGCACTCGAAGCTTTTACAGAGAGAAGAAATCTTTACTATTTCAAGATTTCTTTGATCTTTTGATTTGAAAAAAAAAAAAAAAAGCAAAAAAATGATTGCACACAACAAACAAAGGAAATCTATGTTTTTTTTTTGAAATTTTGAGGAAAACACGTCTGTTTGAAATGGAATTTTCACAAAAACAACAATTAATCAATGTTTAATTTGAAACATGTATGTTATTGTCTATCATTATTGCATTGTCTGACTCATAAATGAAAAATTCTACAAAAGAAGTCTTAATAGTCAATATAATCTTGGACAAGTACTTGTATGATTTTCTTGTATTTTTTTTTGTTTTTTTTTTTGAAAAGAGGAAAAATTCTTTGCTATGTGTTAACTGACCGTACAGTAATTGTTAGGCTGTTCTTGTTGATGTTGTTGTTGTTGTTGTTGTTGACCTCGAAACCGAGATGAGAAAAAAAAAAGAATACACATGTTGGGATTATGTGAAAAGATTTTAAACAAAAAAGCGACAATAACTATAATTACACGTTAACAAACACATACATATAGACATACACACACACACATACAAATTTACATGGCCTGCAGATTACAGCACAGCGCAAGCTATAAAATGCTTTACGAATGAAGGTTTGCTGCGCGCAGCATCTATGGTATATGCAGTAAACTCTTACGTATCAAAAGAAGAAAACGAAAACATTAAAAAATAGTTAATTTCAGATTTTTATTGAAAAAAAAAAAAAATATAAAAAATTAATCCAAAGATTTATAGCATTTTTGGTTTTCGTTTCATATATACGGTTATAGGTAGTTATCGTACACACATATATATATTCGGTTTTGGTTTCATACATACGGCTATAGATAGCTATGGTAGATAATAGATATATAATTTTGTATTCACGCGAGTTGCGAACGGCCATGATATATGATTTTTTCATTTGCATCACCTGTAAATACATTTTCGATATCGCGTAAAGTGCACTTACTCTTGCTTCATCTGAAATTATCTTACGTTTGTTTGCAGATGGAATTTTCAAAATTGTTCGAAAATGCAGGCGGAAAGTCGTAAATTTGCATAATATCTGTCTGTTATGGCGATCGTACGCGATTGCAAATAAAGTAAAACCGAAAGCTGAAGCACGGCTCGTATCTCATCTAGTTCCACCAATCCGCCAATTAACTTTGAAAAAGTTAAAAAAAAATTAATTCATTCAAAGACGGACAACATCATCGATAGCATCAATATGAAACTGATATGCGAAAATTGTAAAGCATTTTGTTAATTGCACGCTGATTAATGCAATTTATAGGTTGCGCTACAGTGAGCCATTTTTACACTTGTTTCATATCTCAATTAATCAATTGTGTGAGTGTGAGTGTCAAGTCACAATTTTCTGTCTTAATATTTGCAATCATCAACTGTCCACCTAAAGGCAGGATAAAGATTTGCACACAATACCTGCAAATGCATCGTCCATCAATGCGTCGCTTGCAATGCACGGAACAGGAAAATACATGCAGTTTGCATTGCAGTAATGGAATGAAATCGTTTAGTGCTTAAGAAACGGATCAAACGCTTCTGCTTTGCGAACATAAACATCGCTATTTGCTTGTCAATGTGAATGCATGCTGTAAAGATAGATAGTTTTGCACACATATTGCTACATAGGTGTTTTGCTAGAGTAACGCATCCAAGCAATTATCCATAAACACGTAGAATTGTCTCATATTTTGACATTTAAATGCATGAAGCACAATGCGTATGCATGTGAATGGTTCGCATTCCAATTTTCATATTTTTTTTTTTTTAAATGATCAATGGCTCAGGGGTTGTCCCCTATTCGTATAACAGGATGCCCGTCAGCAAGAAGGAGTAAGAAAAGAGATACAGTTAAAGAGGCGTTGGCGACAGCGTCTGTAATGGTAAGTGCTATGCTTTTCCGACCGGCCAGTTACTATAGTTACGATCAAACTAAATTCTACCGCACGCGAACATTTCAATGGGTCAAATAATAGGTGCTTTCATGTGTTTGGATTAGCGGCATCTATTAGTGAAAATTAGGAACTAATACGAAGTTTACAATTTTAACCGTTGACTACAACAAATTGAAATAAGTTTTGAGCTTAGCTTTACTGAGTTATTCAGTGTATATAGGCGCGGATCAGGGACCGTTCAAATTTGCATTTTCGGCATTCATTCATAACTTTTGTTGTTTGATTTGAAGAAATCTGCTGACGAAGTCCATTAAAGGTTTTTAGAAGCTTCTGTTGATACCGTGATCCGTCATATTGGAATTTTCGGTCTTTGTTTCAACGGTTTAAAGGTGGTGTCAATGATAAAGAACTGTCTGGAGGACCCATAAAGTTCGAAGACAATGCATTGCAAGACTTATTGGACAAACACTCTATCGGAACTTGAAAAGAACTTTCGAATAGTTTAGTAGTTGATGAATCAACTGATTCTACACGTTCACATCACAATAGGGAAGATCCAGAAAAGAGGGAAAATGATTGCCATACAAATTAACTGCAAATTTCATTGCTTGCTAAGCAAAAAATGAGGAGTTTTTTGTGCCGTATTGTGACATGGGTTAGTCCAGCACAGCCATCCATATCGACACCGAAGCGTAAAATTCATGACCGTTAAGTGGGGTCAGCAAGGTGCACTGTGTTAAGAGCTGCTAAGACCGAATAAAACTGTTACTGCAAACGTCTACCGACATAATTTGAATGAACACAACGATATATTGTTGCAAAAAAGACCTGCCATAGTGATTATCCTTTTGCATGACAACGCTCGGCCACACATTGCAAGAGTGCAAAGGTCCGCTTCGACCAGCGTACGCACCAGACATGGCGCCTGTTGATTACCACTTGTTCAGATCGATGCAGTATGTCTTGGCTGGCACGCGATCTCAAAATGCGTTCATGATGGGATCGCTGTGACGCGGTATCGAAGCGTTGCCAGGGAAAAGTTACAAAGAAATGATAAAAAATATTTTGTTTACACCAACTTTTCTCAATAAATGTCGTTTTCAAGTAAAAAAACGATCAAAATACATGCAAGCAATAGATTTCAGTCGGGTTGCCCTGCCTATCTCTGGGGGAATAAAGATCAGTTCGTAATGCATTTCTACCCTATGGTGCTTGCTAAGAAGATTAACATTTCGAATATGTATTTTTATACCAAAAGTGCAAAGTGCAAAAGTGACTTGGAAGCACTTTTGTAAATCTCCAAAGCATTGACTTCGATCAACTGCCACACATTCAAGATTTGTGTGGACACCGAAACTTCTGCTTGAGACAATCGTGGCTTGCGTGCTTACTGTTTTTCTATTTGATTTTTAATAATTAATTTACAAAGGAATCAATCATTATTTTTTCCATTTTTTTTGTTGTTGTTGTTTTTTGTTTTATTTTGTGTTTTCTTTCTTATTATTAACCGAATTTCGAATATATGTCATTGTTACTACCACAGCATGTGATGATGTTTGTATATAACGATGTCGCATATGCACTGGTTGAAACCACACATGCACACTTTCTTGCACAAACACATGTATATAAAAATATTTAATTTTAATTGCAATATGAGTCGCCAAAGAGAGTTTTCATAATTGAAACCGAAGTGTTGAGTTCGAGTTTGTTTAACATTTTCTTATCGTTAAAATGTCGAAATGATGTTGTTATGACGTTTAAAGTCACTTAAATATTAATGAGTTTTCAGTAATCGTTTAGTTATGCTTTTGATAACAATTTCATTATTTAAAATTCTTATTAACCGCAGTTTACAACTAAAAAATGAAAATATTTAACATATTTTTTCCAAACGAATGAATTTTATTATCCATCATGTGAAAGATATATGTATAACAAGCTACAGCTGAGGGTAGAATTATTAAATTGTTAAAGACTATAAACAAATCCATGTCACCCCTGAGCATATGGGAAGCTTGGCGCATAATTATATTATGTTTAATATTTAAAGGAATTACACTAAGAATATCGTTTCCTTCTCTCTGACTCCACTCCTGAACTCCTGAACTGGGCAAATTAGCCCATAATTATATTATGTTTAATATTTAAAGGAACTACACTAAGAATATCGTTCCCTTGTCTTCGACTACACTCCTGAACTCCTGAACTGGGCAAATTAGCCCATAATTATGTTATGTTTAATATTTAAAGGAAGTACACTAAGAATATCGTTCCCTTCTCTCTGACTCCACTCCTGAACTCCTGAACTGGGCAACTTAGCCCATAATTATATTATGTTTAATATTTAAAGGAAGTACACTAAGAATATCGTTCCCTTCTCTCTGACTCCACTCCTGAACTCCTGAACTGGGCAACTTAGCCCATAATTATATTATGTTTAATATTTAAAGGAAGTACACTGAGAATATCGTTTCGTACTCTCTGACTCCGCTCCTGAACTCCTGAACTGGGCGACTTAGCCCATAATTATGTTATGTTTAATATTAAGAGGAAGTACACTGAGAATATCGTTTCGTACTCTCTGACTCCACTCCTGAACTCCTGAACTGGGCAACTGAGCCCATTATTATATTATGTTTAATATTTCAAGGAAGTACACTAAGAATATCGTTCCCTTGTCTTCGACTACACTCCTGAACTCCTGAACTGGGCAAATTAGCCCATAATTATGTTATGTTTAATATTTAAAGGAAGTACACTAAGAATATCGTTCCCTTCTCTCTGACCTCTTGTAAGTATTCCTGATATTTTTAATTACTAAAAGACGTTAGTTTTTCATTTGATATCAGATAAAATTTGACAATGAATGCTATTTACTGAAGGTAAATAAAACCTCAAGAGTAAAATGATTGAATAATTTTCAGGCTATAAAATGTGTTAAGCCCTTAGCAAGCAACTCTAACAAGTAAGAAAATGCTATTCAAATCTTTAAAACGAATTGTTAAAGGCGTCCATATTAGCCATAGTCGAGATTATTGTTATTATTATTATTTTTTTTTAATTTAGTCCCTAGAAATATGGTACCAATGGGTTGTACGCTTATAGGCTTAGGAAAACGTGATCATGTGTTTTTAGGAAAATTATGAACATTTTCAGAGACATGATTGACGATCATTAATTACGACTGCATATCCGAAGTTTGTCTTTCACTCCTTACAACCTTAAGCATTCCAATATTTAACAGTAGATAGATAGATATACGGACATGGCTAGATCGACCCGGATTCGGAATCGGATACGTTTGTTAAAAGTTCATAAAAGATTCTATTGTGTGAACAAATGAAAGCATAAATCTAGTTATAATCTAGTTAGTTGTTAGTTGTGAGTATATGGTAAAAATGGGTAACGGACCATTCATTTATTGCCTTGGATTCAATTATCGAAATTTACATCACAAGTCTATTTAAGTAGTAAAATACAAAACTAAAGCTTTGATCGTATTAGCAATAGGAACTCAAATCAATGTAACCAAATTTGAAATACAATACGATCCGTAAATACAGAAAGATTTACCGCAGCTTCATTAGTGCTTGCCGGAAGATGTCTCTCTGAAATTGCTTACATGCGCAATGAAGAAAAGACTTCGCACCAATCGCAGGTATTTAAGATTTTTACGAGTTTTATTGCCTTGGGTATAAACTGACAAATCTTGCCTTACGAAGTACAACATTCATTTTTGGAGGTTAATGCCCCCTTTTAGAAGTGTACGCCTTTTTTCTTGTTTGTGATCAAAAGAAAATAAGAAATAATTGCGATGCTTTCCGAACGAAAAGTACATTCAGTTTTTCATGCACCTACAAGTACTTAAGAGTTTTTCGTTTTGAAGATTACTCGTTCTTTGCCACATACGACCATATCTTATGATGCTATGCTTTAAGAAAACCATAGGTTTATTCACATATCGAGCTCTTCATCATTTCATTTCTCGCATATGAACGAAACCTTATCGTAATCTTAGGATTATTTTAACAATTATGGAAAGTCTTTGACGTGGCCAAGTCACTTGCGACAAACTTGCATAACGCGGCCCTGTAGGAAAGTGCTCTCCAGAACATAAAAAGTACCTGTTTGTAGGACTTAATAAATATAATACACTTTTACTTATGGGTATGCATTAAAACTCTTAATATATATCTAGTGTAAGATGATTTATGATCCCACACACTTTTAAAACATATTTCTCGGAAAATCATTTTTATATGTGTAGTGGTTTTCAACTGAAGGTCTATTATTGTTGGTTCACGTGCATATTTATTTACGTGTAGAGATCCATGTGCACCACATACTTGTTGTACACAGACACCAAGGCCTTTATTTGCGTTGCGTCGTTTCAAAGATGCATTACCGCTCAGCCGCTTACTGCGGTAGATAGCGATACATAAAAAGTGAAAATTAATTCACTTGCAATTAGCATTAGAAAATTTTAATGCAGGCAATGTATTAACAAAAACTTTGATTTATAAGTATATGCGGGCGCTGAGATCGGCAGCTAGTCATGAAAGGAAATGCGATGTTTTCTTGTCATAATTATACTCAAAAAAAAAATAACCTCAACTCCTAATTTATTTTTATAAAATAACCTAACATGACCTAAAAAGTCATGCAAACACATGACACGTGATGTAGTTTAGAATACGGGCTCTAGTTACAGACATGAGATGACTTGTAACCGTATTACTGCTGAACTGCTGAAAGAGTTTATGTTAAGACGGTTACGCCGTGTTTGTAAATGGCCAATCACTCAGAGGATGTCGCCGGTGACATAGGGTCGATCGGTGTGTTATGGCTTTACCGATTGAACACTCGCCCAATTAAACTCAACCGCACTGAACTTTGAATCCACGAATACTGGCCTGTTACAGTTGCTGGTCTCACCTACTTGGCCACCACTTTTGCGGACAACTATTACAACACAATGTATAGTCATGTTAAAGAGACTTTTTAATATCAGCATTTGCTTGCTTTGCGCAAGGGAAAGTCTTTAACTAATTACACTATGCGATATAATTAATTGTTTCATAAACATATATACAAACACAAGATACCCGATTACTTTAAAGCACGACAATCCATCACGTACGATATTTGCAATCATTAATACGTGACATTTAAAATCATATCAATCAATGTAAAAAAACACTATGTTTAAAATCTGAATGACGAGACTTCATAGTTAATTGTAGTAAATAGAAATCACGTACAATTTCTTTGTTGATAAATCTTAAGGTCCTAGATAAAGGTAAAAAGAGAAATTTTTTGATTGCATTGACTTGATTTTGTTGGTTTGGAAATCGAAAAAAAATAGTGAACGCACTGAAGCATCTACACACTTTAACATGATTTTCCCAACGAACCCATTGAGAAAACCATTTTAGAAATAGTTTGTAAGATGAATGTAAGCTTAACTTTGGATAATACTGGACTTACGGGTCTAAGGAAATCCACGAACTTTTCAAAATAGAAAAATCGAATGCTTCTCAATTAAATCATTAAGAAATGATTGCAAACATTTTCATACGCTCCCTTTGATGTGAAATCTTACTTTTAATTAATTCTCCTGCAACTCTTGTAAAAATTCGCGGAACGAATAACATTTCGAGACAGGTCGTCTTTTCGAATGCAGCACGTAAGCCGGGGCTTTGCTGTAATCTTACATATACTTTGCACACTCTACGGGCTACTTACTTACTCATCATGTCTAATGGTCTTTTTATAATCTCGCGTACACACTAACATAAATAACAAAAAAAAAAAAAAAACATGCCCGAAAATTACTAAATGCACGATCTCCTATATATTAGGCATATAGTACAATTTTTCTTCATAACTTAAATGCATTCATTTATTTACGTATATGTGTACGAAACAACACATGTTGCGCGTGCCATATGCCTGAAAATGACTAATTTTAGAAAAAAAAAAGAAGAAAATTTAGTTTTGTTTCTGAAATCACGTAACAAGTGCATTTTTTAATGCACTTGTTTTTTTTTTTCTTTTTTACTCTTTAGTAGTTTGAACGTAACTTCCTCTTCTAGAACGCATGTTGTTCTTAATGCTGCAATCCGATCATTGTTAGAACAAAAAAAAAACCGATAGCTTATTTTTTTTTTTTTTTCAAAAGTAGATATTTATGCCTTAGACCGATCGATCAGCACAGCACAGAAGAAATGTTTTTAGTTTATTTATTGTTCGATGGGAAGTAAAATGAATCAATGCCCGTTTCTCTTTAATAAAAGAGAATGGCTCTTGTAACAAGAAAATTGTTAACTATTCTTTACATATATAAGAAAAAATATATTTATTATCAGTAGTTTTTAACACTAGCTAACTAACGATGTTTTGCATATAACTTTTTCTACCAGAAGGGATGATTGGCGGTACCCTTTTTTTTATGAAACCGCCACAATCATGAAAATGGAGATAAAAGAGCTGAAATTTGGCAGAAACATTCCTTGTTCGATTAGGTATTCGTAGATATAAAATGGTTACACTTTGTCTGTAGACATACGGATAAAGCAAAAAAATCGGAAACAACCCCGAAAAAACACTAACTATTTTTCCATATCTTCATCTATCATTTTTCATCGAAACACAAACGAGATGCGAAGAGATTTCCAAAAACGTGTGATCTACATTTTCTCAGTTCAAGTAATGGTGCTTTGCTTAACGGTAAAATTTAAATTACAATCAACGCACATTAGCATGCTGCAGGTTTGCTTCACGAACATTTAGGAAGCAAGTTTTCCAAAATGTCTTCGCGCGGTCGCAAGTTATAGACAAAAGTGAGAACGGGTATGTCGACAGATGACTGAGAGAGTGTGTGTAGACAAATCGTAGTGATGTTTTTAATAATAATAATAACGAACTTTTCATCAATCAAGGAGTGCTTGTGACAAATTTCCGCTACGTCTCTGGCAAGCCGACAGAAATGATACCTTTTGATAGAAATCGATATATAAAATCGCTAGGTCGAGAATGAGACAAGGTAGAAAAAAAATTGATTACAGATGTGTGAAGGTGTTTTCTTATGAGCGGAAGTCATCAAAAACGTTTGGAACATCACCTTCGGAATAACAATTTTTTTGAAGATCAAAAATTAAAAGGGATCAAAATGATGGACTTGGTAGTTCTAGTGTTAAAACTCAACTCATAAGATCTGGAATATACTTTTGTATTTAGAAAGTAACCTTAAATTTTGAATTGAATAAGAGGGAATACCACTGTACATTTTTCAGAAACAAGTTTTTCTTTTTTTACAATAATTAAATATACGGTAAATAACAGTAACCCGTCTGCTAACTTTTCCTTTATCCAAAAAAATGGTCAAAAAAACCCTCTTGTTCGGCTGCTATAAGGGGTGGTGTCAGCCACGCTCGCGCCTCCATTCGTTCCAGAATGTTGGTTCTTTTTGCGTTTATGAAAGCTTTTGTTCTAAAGGTTCAAAAGGAACGCCCACCAGGTGGCGAACGTTCACTTTATGTGGTGAAGAAGAATTATACGTTGAGAAGGTGGAAAATAGAGAGCAGTATTTGTGTACGTTAGGTTTAAAGATAACTACTAAAAATGTTATAGCGGGCCATGGCCCATCATTAAATACCCTACACAATCGTACGATTCTTCACGCAACCACTTTCCAAAATAAGTCATTGTAAGGGAACTGATCGAAAAAGTAATTCGATGCGAACCATTTGCAGTGGTGTTCGTTCTCGATCCAAAACACGTCAGAATGTATAGAATTTGATTAAAAATATCGGAAAAACGGTGATGTGTAGGTTGAAGACAAGAATGCAAGACGTACAGGCAGATAGACAGACGGATAGGCAAGCTTAGATTATTTCAGAAAGTGATTCTAAATCGATCGGTATAATAGTAGCTGGTGGCTCTATCTTAATTCCTTCTGAGTGTTACACACATCCGCGTAAACGTAATATGCTCTTGTACCATAAGTGGTGTAGGTTATGAAAATGCAGAGGAATTTTCAGAGTTGATTTCAATAGCAATAAGAAAATAATCTCAACTCAGCAACTAACCCTCGTAAAATTAAGACAACGTAGAACGAGATAAGCGTTGATTGGTCGGGCTTCCCATATGAGTGGTTAGTAGGGATCAATAGGTAAGTGAAACTCATATGAGTTGTTAGTATTATTGTAAGTGATCAGTGTAACGAATGAAGGAAAGTTCGACTGAATCAAGATTGTTGCAGTAAGAAGAAGAACTGCTTCCTAATGTTGATAACATGAGTGCTGGCAGCTCGCTTAATAGTAGGATATGACCCTTTTTAAATTTGATTTTTGGCCATCAGCCGAGAACATATATATATGCGTAACTTTTCGATAAGGTGCACAAGGCCCTGTCGACACATGACATGCATCCCTTATAGGTTTTTGAAAATTCTATAACAACATTGCAGTAATAGTTCGAATATTTTCATTTTTCGTAAAAAAAAAAGAGAGAACACATTAGAAAAACCTTTGACCTCTCTCTACTATAAAAAAAAAAATAAATAAATAAATTTCTCTTTTCATTTCGTTTGTATCATAAAGTAAATGAATTAATTTTCCTTATCTTTATTTCCTTATGACGTTTGCTTCGATCAGTTACAAACTAGTTTTTCTTAAATAGTAATATTGTATGTGGCGGTGGGTTTTTTTTTTATTAAATCTGTTGCGTTGTATTTCGGCTCAGTCCATATATAACAAGCATATAAAGGTACGCACACCATATTAGCAAGAGTATCTCTCTAGTGTATTCTTTTAAAAAGAAATGTTCGCCTTTGTGGTAACGAAAGCCGCCTTTGATTGTCACCTATAGGTAGGTACACTCTCGCCTGTAAGCAAATATATAATCATGTCAATAAAGCCCTTTTTGTTGATAATCATCGACTGGCTTTCAAACGAAATAAACTTCAACAGCGTGCAAGTAAATGATTGATTGTAGAAAACCACAACAACAAATGTTTACCTTTATACATAACATGTACATATGTATATTTATAAAATTATAAACCACATGATATTGTTAAATATATAATATTCTGAGTTTTAAAATAAACTTATTTTTTTTTTTTTAATATTTTTCAATCCGTATTACTTTTAAATGTAAATTTAAAAAATAAAAAAAATTTTTTTTTTATTACTTTCAAATGTTTACCTTTGAAAAAATTTTCTTTGTTATCGTTTTATAATATTTCCCTTATTTTCATTATTATTTTTTAACGTAGGTGTGTTTATGCAGAAAATTTTCTTTGTTAACATTGTTGGTGGCACCGGCAGGTGTGGCTGAAATGCAAATAATATCATGATGACGTTGTTACACCCATCTATCTGTTAATGCAAGTCATGTATATATATATATATATATATATATGTATATATATTTTTTTTTTTATAAATTAATCTATTGGAAGCTATTAAAGTTATAAAAAGTTAATTATCATCCTCCACGTTCGGTGTGTAAAATTTTTTAAAAATTATGATAATGCCATGCGTTGATCATATAAAATTATTAAAAGTATTAACATATATTCAATTAATTTGAATTTTTAATTAATTTTTTTTCTATTCAAAATTTAATAGAAACTTTTTAATTAATTACTAATTAATCGCATTCACGAAATTGTTTTATATTCAAGAAATTACGATATTTACTTCTGTCAATTTATTTATTTCGATTTGGCGCTTATAAAAAAAAGAAAAAGAAGAAGATAATTCAGTTATCAATTAATGTAAAGTTCTTGCATGTATTTTGATCATTTTTTCCCTTGAAAAAATCATTTATTGAGAAAACTTACTACAGCATATGTTAATCAAAATATTTTCCATAATTTTTTACAATTTTTTTCTCAATCTTTCTCGCAACGTGGCCATGCAGTCATGAAAGAACGATATTGGATGTGATTTGCCAGAGATCCAATTATTGATCCAGCATTTCGAAACAACGTGTCAGCCAAGCTATACTGCATCGATACTATTTGTTTTGTCCAATAAATAGATATTCGTCGAATGTCTTGACATTTTGTGGGATGAATATATAAATGATAAAATAAAAACTAAAATATAAAAATATAAATCAAAGGGGCCAAAAAAACAAAATTGTAAATCATATCACAAAATATTGTTGGCTCTGTTGCCTTTGTCGAAACCATGCATGGATCCTAACCGCGCATTTGTCTCCACATTGATTAGATTGTGTGTGGACTGTCTACAATTACATTGTAGACTCGTAAAACAATTTCAAGGATGCGATTATCGAATAAAATAAATTTTTCAGACGGTCAAATGACCGTTCGTGGTAGACTAGACATGGTATAATTTGTTTGCGGAAAATACGCAATAAAAAAAGTAGTAAATATTGAAAAATCGGTTGTATGTATATTTATGTAGGAAAACTCAATAAGCTACATGATGATACAGTAACGTAGTATGCGAAGAATTTTAAAGGAAATTTAAAAAACGGTCATTTGACCGCGCCTGGTCCGTTTAGTGTTAACCGTTGTGTATATTGATGTTCCGCATTACTTGATAATTCTCATCAATAGGTGCCACTGATCGAAATACATACAAGCATCTATTAATTTTACAAATAATGATTTCCTTGCAAAGTCACGAGTCACGAGATCGAAATACAATTTTTACAAAGAAGAATCTTATTTAGGGCATTCAGTATGACAATCATCAAATTTTGAAAATCGTTAACATCGTTTGGTGGTTTGTCTAATTTATCAATGAAAATAACTTTAAACGATTTCCTTCGGATTCCTTCATAGGGAACATTTTTTATAGCTACATTTGCGATGTCATCCATACCTGGAGACTTTCTTGGACGTGCTTTACACACTAAACACTTAACGGCGTCATCACTAATGTAGTCTTCCCCTGCGACGCACGAAGTCGTGCTTACGTTACAAGGGATTTTTATGATTTTTTAGATATCTTTCTGCAAAAGCAGAATATATTGAGAGAATATATTAGCTCGTTGCTATGTCTAATTTCTGACTCTTGGCTAAATTTTCCGGCAAATTATTTCACCCGAACTACACTTGTGTAAAGCATGATAGTATGAAGAAGTTGAAGTTTTGATAAAGGCAGTAAACCGTTTTGGAATCTTAGTAAACTGCTGCGTAAAAAACTCAGTGTTTCAAATCATCAGAGCTTCACGTTTTTTTTTTCTTTTCACTTAACAAGTTATTTAGGTGAGGTCAGATAAGAGAACATCGATCCCCTGTCCGCTAAGAAACAAAAGACCATAGATAATAAGAGCGAATGTAAATTTGAATGTGCTTCTAAGATGAATTTACAAGAAAAACCGAGTATTTTTTTATTCATTGGTCGATCGAGACCAAGAAATCACATCGGTATCTGTTATGATTTGTGAATGATAATGAAATGAGAGGACTTTTCGCTTTTTTCTTTTCGAAATTGTGAGATTATTTGTTAGAGAATCCAATTCAGTTTGCTTTATTGTTAAGGCCAACGAAGAGATAGGTAGGCATGTCCAAACCCAGTCAAATTCAATCTCCGATTAACTAAGAAATACATGAAAAGCGTGTGATCGCGATTGCAAATATCTTTGATCTCACGAATGACATAAGAGCATTAAGACAACTTAGAATGTTTACAACGAATGATACGCCGAATGAATTCCGAATCTTGGCAGCAGAACTAAAAATGTATTGATATCTGATTGAGCACGTGTTAGTTTCCAATAAGATTCGTTTCGTTTCGTTTCGTTTCGTTACGTTTTTCTTTTCTATATTTCACAGGCGGATAATGTTTTGCAGTTCAAAGAATTTTCTAAAGGTTGCGTGCACGCAATGTTAAAATAATTCATACATATTTACATCTTAGCAAATTACTATATAATAACAATGTTGAAACTGGGGTATGCAAATTTCTTTTTTTCCATAACATTTTCATTCCTTTCACATCTTTCTTACCGACAAATACATAGACACATAGCCATATATAACAACAAAACAAAAAGGAGAAAAAAGAAATCAAATTTCATTCTGCATTCACGTCTACAATGCAGTTTAGTCGTTGCTAAAGAAATCGAATCATCTAATACGATTGACATATAGACAGGTGTTTAAACGTATAAATGGAACAACTTCTTAGTCTCTTACTACTTGATAGCACGATTCTAATGCATTTTTGGCATGATAGGCGGTTTATATCGCACAAGAGGACCGAATATGAACTTTTTGCATATTAAAGGGAAAATTGTCTACGATAGGATACATGTATATATACACACGTACACAAGTATACATTTGTATATTTACATGGTTGTGTACATATGTATACATATAGATTGGTAGCGTCATGCGTTTTTGCTCATGTTGATGTACATCATAAATATATACAGATGACGCATACATACACATATCCATTCATACATGCATACAACACGCGGGCAAAATGTCAAAAAGGTTTCGGATAAAGTATTGTCAACCGCAACCACTCTATGCAAAATTATGCCAGACAAAGGAAAGGGTCAAAACAGGCGAGGCGTAAACTTATGTATACGGCGTCACCCACGCGCCAATGATATATGACGCGTCGATTTGGGCAAAGAAAGTATTACAAAGTATACAATATTCTGCGAGAGTTGGAAGCCGTGCAAAGGCTGTGCGCGTTGAGAGTGATACCGGCTGATTGCACAGTTTCAACGCAGGAATATTATCCATCCCAACGGGAAAAGAGAAAAGGACCACTGGCCAAGAAAATAATGGCGACGTCTGCAGGGTTAAGACTGCTGTACGGCAGGCGGCTGAAGATGGACCTACACCCTCTTTCCAAACGTGAGGCAATGGGTGGCGAGGAACCCGAAGTTAATTTCTTCCTCGCAAGCTATTTGCGCCATTTGGAATTACGAGCAGATAACGCATGCGATCTGTATCGAAGCATGATCGACGATGCTCAGCACACTACTTTCGTCTGTCCGGCTTGGTCATATTTGAGGAACGTACTTTTCAGATCATTGAAAGTAGAAATCACACCGTGTAACCAGCTAGCGGTTACGTTGATGGACCAGGAGAGATAGAAGCAATGTGCTGATATAAAGCCGCGCGAAGACGACATTCGAACGCGGAACGTCAGGCAAGAAAGTGGGAGGTAGGGGTGTATTGTGAAGATCAACAATCCACAAGGCTCCCTGCCGAGGTAATGTGAAAGCGATTCCGGGATGGACTTTCACCCACTAGTTAACAGTGTGCTGCCGCAACATTCATTCGATAGAACAACAGAAAAGGAGAAAGCAACGGTGTCAAAAGTAGGATTCAATCTATATCTATGAGGGGTAACCTATTTCTGAAAATCAACAGATTGCAGCGAGCACGATGGAATAAAGCAAATGTCAATGCAATGAACTTGAAAAAAATGCACACTATACTTGGGAAAAAACGAAGAATAGGTCAGAAAATAATCCAACACTGATGAGGAGTGCGTATTAAATGCTTGAAACGACGTAATGGTCGAAACTAGAAACATACGCAAGACCATACAGAATACAAAATAATGTCATACAGGCTGTGGCCTTATATTAATAGTTTGTCGAAAATGGAGAATCTCTAGCTATTAAGGTATATGCGCGTATATATGTAAACAAAAATCCAATTAGTTTCATGAGCTATGGTGTGCTCATCAAATTGCATTTCTGTAGGGTAATCACTTTTTTAATTTTTGGTTTATTTTAATAGTATATATATATATATATATATATATATATATTTTTTTTTTTTCATTCATAAAATATTTGAACTGTGCGTACATCACGTGTATAACGAAAGATTTATATCAGACTTTTCATGATTACTGGTTGGGCGCCAGTGTTATTATTAACATTGCAAATTATGCTCTAATTTCTACGTTAAAAAGTTGCTTTTCTTTGCTACCGCTTAAATTTTTTTTCCTTTAGCTTAATGTTTATAAGTTGAGTCGGAAGGTATGCATATTTAAACTAGGATGAGCCAATCATGTCAATTAAAATAATGATGTACATACGTACTACAATTTGTATTATGATGTTATAATTGTATAGGAAAGAAAATTATAGTTCACATAGGTGCACAGACGGCAAATATTTGCTCTTGTGCTAATGTAATAATAATAATAATAATAATAAAAAAAGAAAACAAAAAATATTTCCAACTATTTCTCATAGTTTCTCTTATCGAACCATCAATTATGCGTGACAAAGTTGTCAATACTCGTTAATCATCTGATGGTTGAGAAATTACCGAAAGAAAATTCGAAAAATGCAAACAAAAAAAAAAATAAGAAAAACAATAGAAAATTTCCATAAAGTTCCTTAATTTATATATAAGAGAAAAAAAAAATCCCATCAAAGAACGCTCTATATACTAAAGTGAAATCTTGTATATGAAACGGTTTCATTTCGTTTTGGAAACATGTCGTTTATTTTATTGACTGTCGAGAATGCTATCGAAAATTATTATAAATAAAGTTTTTTGTTTTCCCTTTTCCTCCTTGTAAGCATACAAAAAATTCATGTTTTAATTTAAACTAAAGACCATTTATTTAAAATCCTTAGTAAATTATATGAAAAATTAAAGAGGATCAGCACTAGACAGCGGACTAATCCGAGTCGTCACCACCAAAACAATAATAGCAGACAAAAATGGTAATCCTGTCTCATGCTCTACGCTTCCACCTTTCGTCAGTCGTAATACTCGCTTTGATAGAATTAATTATACCCATCAGCGAAGAATCAGCTTCAGAGACCCCATAGAGGGTATATATTCATGGTCATCTCCGTCTGCCCGTCTGTCATGTCTGTTATAATCATTCTCCTAGCCGTAAAAATGAACCTATCGACTTCAAATTTGCCGGGAACATTGGAAGTTTTTACACGCAAGTTGGATATTAAAAATGGGCAAAACCGGTCGATGGACACGTCCACAGTATTACGCAAACCGAGAACCCCTCTGCTTTTCAAAAAGAATAAAGAATTGTTTTTTTCCTCATCACCCATAAACTATAGCAGATAAATTTACGCGCATTGAACGCGTATTCTGTAGACGATGCTGTAGTACTAGTACAAAAATGGTAAACTACACCTAACCATAAAAATGTAGTTTTTTTCCATACCTTTATCGCGTTAGCGCAGAAACAAACTTTAAAAAACGCATAAAGTATATGCATTATCAAATTTGGAATGTACCTAAGCGCGTCCGTCTATTCGTCTGTCCGTCTGCCACCATTGTGTAGTATCTATGGTAAACACTTTCCCGTTAGCGAAATTGAAGATATCGCCTACAAATTTGGCAAAAGGATTTGCAAGTGAGCTAAACTTTTCAAAGGACACGCCTACAACGCCCACACGTGGATGCGAAAAAAACTTTTATTTTGAAAATGGGAAAAAATCAGCCGCACCCTGTCCATGTTATGGGGTATAAAAATTTAGTTCTTTTTTTTTTTTTTTTTTTTTGATCCTTTTTTACAATAACGATCTGGCCTCGACTGAATATAATGATCTGACTTTGTTTTTATTTTTTTTTTGCAATTTACTTTTTCTACAAGAGAAGAAATTTTATAAATAAAAGTTAACGGCAATAGAATAGAAAATTGCATCGGTACTAATATGGATGCAGGCTATGGATAGACAATACAAGTCATACAGTTGATGCTTGCATAAAATCAAAAAAAGCAAGACATAATGAGATGTGAAAAATGGTTCATATAATGATTTAATTAAATGAAAATATAAAATATTCGAGCAATAAATTTGTGCACACCATCTGTCCCAGATTGTTGAAAGCACTAACGTTGTTATGTGTGTTGAGATGGAATAATGAGAAAAAGAGAAAAATTTATTAACGCAATGGATAAGAGAGAGAGAGAGAGAGAGAGAGAGAGAGTATATATAGATGGCGGTCCTTAATAAAAATGTTGCAATATTTAGCGATAAGCGTATTAATGGAAAATTGCTTGGAAAGATGATTCAATGGACAGAGAGATTAAAAGAAAATTCTTAAAATTCTTTTCTTTTTTTGTTTATAGATTATGCGATCGAGATATACGTGGATCCAGTAAAAGAGAGAACATTAATTTTTTGCCATGGCCTCGCCTATGACACCGACACCAGTGTATAGATTGGCACCCGCGACGTCACATCATCACATTTATGCTATTCCTACGCACCAATATTATGATATGGGAACAGTGAAAACGCTAACCGAACGTACACGTCTTATAGAATTATTGAGGGCACCGAATATATTGACATCGCCCACCATAGAACCATCATCAAAAGGTCTGTTAAATGGACCGGGACAAAATAATTGCTTTCTTAATTGTGCAGTACAGGTGAGTTTTTCTTTATTCTTTTTTACCCTTTAATTAATGAGTTTTATGTTTTTGTTGCTGAATATACATACGTACATTAAGCATATATTATTTACATGGCATATATATATATATGCATGTTATAAATTAAATCAACCTAATATTATTCAGATGTACACATGTAATCGAGTCATGGGAATATGATTTCATTTCATTAACACAAAAAAAAAAAAAAAGAACAGATTATGCATTATGCAAAGGGAAAATGCGCGAAAGTGTAATTCTCCAGAGATATAAAAAGCTTTAACAAAGGGATTGTTATACACATATGTATATGCATATATATAAAATATATTCTTTTTTTTTTGTATTCTATTGTTGTATATAAATAAACGCTTGTGCACATGTGTGTGTATGCAATTACTTTACAATTTTGCTCTTATTACCTATATGAACTATCTTTACATTCTTCAACATACATACATACATACATACATACATACATACATACATACATACTACTCTCATCATTTTCTACCTAAGAAATAAAAATCGTGAAAACGCTATAAAAATCCATATATTGATAACCAAATGTGAATGTAAAGTAATACCGGGTCCAGGTTTAGTCAAATACGTCAAATGTCTGTTCAAATAAATCTCAATGAAACGCTTGCAAAAGCTTTGAGCTCCCGACGACTGACTACTATTGCGATGAATAACTAATACTCGTCCCAAGCTGAGAATATAATTTATTTACTTTATCTTCTTTGATAATAGTTTTTAGGTTTTTTCTCTTTTTTTTTAATGACTGCCATACTTTGAACTTAGTTCTCAAGGTGTTGAACACGTTTTAAATTATTCGAGCCTGTGTAGGTTTCAAATTTAATGTTTATTCGGTTTGGCTTATCATTCGATTTTTTTTTTTTTAAGTTTAATTCTCCTTTATATAGCTACCTTTCGGAGATCGGAGAGCATTTATTAAATTTTTGTAAAATTGAAAAATTAAAATTGAAATGAAATGCTTTTGGGGCTGATTGTTTATCTTTATAGTAATTTTTTTTTTTTTTTTTTTTTCAATAAACATAAAAGCCATAATTATTTTATGCAATTTGATAGCAGCAGGTTTCTAGTATAGGCTTTAATGGTTTGACCTGCAAAAATCGAAATTGGAACAATTTCATGCAATATTGTTTCTTATGATCTGCTCACAGAATTTCTAAGCTGAAATGAATGAATGAATTAATAACTTCGCAAGGAATTCTACAGGTGCATAACGTAAAAACGCATGCACAATGCTACCCACTCATTTTTAGGTAGACATATATACGCGCACACACACACACACACACACACACACGCACACTCATGTCTAAGTACAATTTCGGTTTATTATTGTGTTCTTTTGACTGTAATTGTTGTAGTTATTGTAGAATGTTGAAAGTTGTTTATAAGCAGAGGCAACTAAATGAAAAGATGGTCCAATATTTTGCTTTCAAATTCTTACTAGCAGCTTATTACGGACTTTTTTTTGCATTTCTCTTATCAATCATAGTAGTAACGCTGTTAATTGGCAGCCATTTGACAGATTTGTAATTAATAGTTTCTTGATATAACGTTGCCTTATGTCGCAAACGTTTGCACAGCTTAGGCATATACTATATGCTCTCTAGTATATACATAAGTTTGAATCTACGACAAAGAGCGAAACAATAGATAGTTGATAGAAAATCAGATTTGTGTTGATATTGAAAAATTCTCAATTATATGTGTGTGTACACCAATTGTTTCCATAAATTTTAATGAACATAAAGTTCCACAATATTCTACAAGCAATCTTAGAATACATGCTACAATATAAAATAATTCATGGGAGACGTGGAAAGTTGCAGAAATAAAATGAATAAATATATAAATAATAAGATGTCAAGGATGTCAACTATTAACAGAATCATCATCCATCCAAATGATGCGAATGGAATCTCGCGCAAGCGATCAAATTGCTACTAATTGACAGTTATTGGTAATAGAAGCGCGAAAAGTCCGTAATAATCTTTTGGTTTGAATTTTGTATAAAACGTTGGGCCATCTTGCCATTTAGTTTGTCTGTCTTATAAGGAAAATTCGGTCTGCTCTAGTTTTATTCTCTCCTCTTGTTATGTACACATATTGTATTTTTTCTTTTTACGCCAATTTTTTTTCATTTTTTTTTTTTTTGCTTATGTGTGCATTTGTTTGATTTTTAATGATCAATTTTTAAAGAAAATAAGAGAGAGAGAGAAAAAAAGAAAAATGTAATAATAATTTTTTGATTGCCGAGCACCTGCATAGCCTTATAAATTGCTAACAATTGTTTAACATCGACAACATTATTCTGAATATGATTGTCCGATGATTGAAGGCAAGTTTTCATTCATTGAAACTTCAAGATTATAGAAATATTTCAATGATTAATAATTAAATATATAAATGTAACGTTGCACATTATGGGTATTTGTGTGTACATATGCGTCGCTTTACTTGCTTTAATTTATTTATTTACTTTCATCTATTCTTACATAGTACATAGATAGATTTATATACACAAAATAATATTTGTAAATGTAAAGGATAAGCGTAGATGAACTATGGGCATAACAAGTCACTTTATGACTTTACCTTAATGGTACTTAGACCGGAAATGAAGAAAGTATTTTTACATTTTTTTCTTTTATGTATTTATTGTAAATAAACTTGCAAAGTATAGATTTCAATATCCGCCTGAGCGGCCGAGAGGCAAGAGTCTCGATTAGCAACTCAATGGTCGCGGGTTCAAATCTCAAGTAGAGTTTTTAATAAAACCGAAAGCCTTAGATGCTAGTGCTTTAAGAGTTAAGTCTTACAATTTATTCTTTGGCTAAATTTATAATAATAATGATAGTAGTAATAATAATAAATTTCAAAGGTTGGCAGATAACTTAGTTCATAAACTCGCCGCCTGTATTGAAAACTCGGCCGCATTTGAGTTTTGAATCCGCGACCCATTGAGTTGTAAGTCGCGAAGAAATGCTGCCTTGTCCTGCCGCTTTTGCATTTTTCTCGTCACGAATGCTTCGAATTGAACAGTTGAACACATAGGAAATTGAATTTAATCTATGTGTGTTGGCGAATATCGACAATTGCGGTCAACGTGTTTTAAATCATTTCATTCAAAGAGCAAATAAGTACAGTCACCGAGAGTGCGATCGTGCGTGCGTCAAGTGTCTTGCATTATCTCATTAGCTCACAATGACTGCCTACTACTGATAGAAACAAACAAATTTCTTCTTCTTCTTTCCAGCACCTATGATATTTACTTGATATACATTTATATTTTTCAATTCATTAAAATTGACTTTACTTCGGCCGCACACGGTAACTATAAATATAAAATGGTAAAGTTAAAAAAAAAAAAAAAAAAACAAAAGTTAAAAAACATGATCGACATGACACTTAACGATAACCCTATTACCAGCATTCTACTGGAGTATCTCTAACTCTTTTCGACTACAATCATATTTGGGGTACATCGTTGCATCGTACCTGGCAGTTATTTGATGAGTCATTGCGACTATTAAAGGACCTCTTAATGAGCTTTGAATGAGAGAAAAGTGGTTTTAATAATCATTAGGTTTTGTTTTTTTTTTTTTTTTTTTTTTTTACTCTTCATACATTTATTTGCATGATGTTCGGTTTTGATACTTAAGAAAACCAGCTGCAAAGTTTTAATCGTTCAACTCCTACTGTACACATGCCAGGTTTTTTTTGTTGAACAAACATGTTTTCTTCAAAAGATGTTTCCATATGTTCCAGCCAAGGGACACAGGAGTAGTCGAGAATTTGAAACTAAAGTGTAAAGCTTGTTTGTTTTTGTGAGTGTTTTTGTGTTTTGGCAGAATTTACGTTTGATTAAAAACGAGCACGCGACATCAAAAGCAGATGTAAATTTCTTTGCGCAAAAAGTCCTTAAGCTAAGGGTGAAAATATGTGAAATCTATCTGCCAGCTTTCAATTCATCCTTTCATAGTAACAGTCTTTAGGTTTATCAATTTTGCTATATAAACGCATGATGATGATGATCATTCGTTTTACGACGGGCAAAATTCTTTTCACAAACGTTTTAAAATATATATACATATATACACATCCATATATATATATATATATATATGTATATACATCTATCTATTCCTCTATTTGTTTTTGAGATTTTTAAGATTGAAAAACTGCAGAGCAAAAGTGCAAAATTTGTTGCTTAAAAATAACTATTACAATAACTACAACAATAAAGGTGGCGAAAAAGTTCAAAGTTAGTTTATACCCAGGAAGCTCTCTGTAGCTCTTTATCTCTTAATTGCCTTCCTCGATTATCATACCAATATCTAGGAAAAAAACTGATAGCCCAAACATCAAGATTCGCGTTAAGGGCAAGTGCAACGTTACATTTATATTTGGATTAAAACAACAACAAAAATAAATAAATAAAATAATATGAAAAAAAAAATAATAAAAACAGTATAAAGAACATTAGTTGCTTACAAAGGTTTCACTTGTTTTTTTTTTTTTCTATAACACGTTCTAATTCTCATCTTCCATATATTATACAAAGCATGCAGTGTACGTAGATCTAATTGTTTATATAAACATGATATTAAAATAAGAGTTTTATTAATAAAATTTATTTATAACTCCCTTATCATAATTCTCAAGCTTCTTTTATGTTTTCTTATTGGATTTCATATACATACATACATACATACATACATACATACATACATGCATACATACATACATATATATGATATATGAATAAACTGTTGCATGTTACATGCCATTTTAATACACATACATTCGTTAACTTGTATGCATATGCATTAATCTGTTGCCATAGCAAACATGAAACAAGAACAACATTTTATACACAATTTAAGTAAAAATCATAAACATTTCATGCAAATTCTCATGTTTTTCTAACGCAATCTAGACGATTGTTAAAAACAAAAAGAACTAGTAAGACACACACACACACACATCATTCTTATCTGTATCTGTATAAATAAATAAACCAATCGAAATCATTTTTGCTCTGCCTTTATATATATATATATATATATATATATATATATGAATATCCAATTAAATTTTCGATTCCTATCTCCCGTAGGTGCATAATGCAGACAATATTGTTTTTGCTTTGCTTTTATAGATGCTCTTAATTTTCCAACGTTAGCTTGGTATGCTTGTAACTGAACCGTCGGTCTATATGTTTTAAGTTTCTCGGAGGAATTTAACAAAAAATTTAATGTACATATGAAGCTTCAATTTCTTATGTCAGGTTTTGTAATCGCGAAACTAATGAATTGCAAATGGACGAAAGGACGTATACACGGATAAGGAAATAAGCAGAATTGAAACAATTTAATTATCTTATACTTAGAATGAATATATATGTCTCGTGATGTTTACGATGCCCATTCCTGGATATCAAGCATGGCATGAAAAAAACTAATTTTACACTCGTCGTTTTCGCTGTGAGTGTTAGGCACAAGAGAAAATTTATGTACTACTTTGAGCAACGTGCACGTACAGGTAGCAGGTAGCAGATAAAATAGTGTTCACAGCTTTTATTACGTGTGGACTTTGTAGGCGTGCCCTTTAAAACACTTGAGTAATTTTCAAATCCGTTTGCAAATTTGAAGCCGAAATCTTCATTTTTGCGAACTGGAAAATGTTTATCACAGATACTACACAGTTGAGCAGATGGGCAGATGAACGGACCGACATACTTACATGCAGTTCGCATTTAAAATTAGCCAAGAATTTGTACACTTTATGGGTATGTGAATGATGAAGATATTGAAAACAAAAAACATCGATACACTATACTATTGCGTAGGCGTGGTGAAGCGTTTCAATTTTTGTACAGATACTGCAACCTTCTCCATGCAAAACATGTTCAAATTTTTGTAGATTTATTTGTTGTAGTTGATGAATAATGAGCAAACGACTAATTTTTCATACCTTTTAAACAAGGGAGGTGTCCTTACTTTACATAGTACTGTAGAAGTGTCCTTCGACCGATTTTACTCATTTTCAATACCAACCTGCGTGCAAGAACTTTAAACATTTGAAGTCGATAGCTTCATGCTTGCGGCTAGGGAAACAACAGACGTTACACAGACAGACAGACGGACAGGCTTAAATCGATTCTTGTCAAGAATACATATACCTTGTGTGATCTCTGATGATCTTTTCCCGGCGTTGCAAACGTTTTGATAAAATGAATATATCCTTTGGTGATGAGTATAATAAAAGTATAATCATAGCGAGCCTCAATGAGAGCGCTTCACTTATATAATGAAATGATTCAAATTTCATTATCATGGCTTAATTTCTTAAATCTTGTTGAATCAATTCATTCGTCGAAGATATCTAAACATATCTAATCAAATGTAGCATAGAATGACTCGTAATTGATAAATTTTGGGTCTCAGCAACTTTTGTGCAGAAACCTCCAGAATGTCATACTGATCCATTTATTGTTTTTTGTTAATTATCGTATGTTGCAAAGGAGAAGTAGATTAATACTTGTATAGCCTTGTGTACTAACAAGGCGTTTAAAGAAGAAAATAGCGAACTAAAACGGGATGATCTTCCATTTCTTGTTTTTAAATCTTGATCTGATTTCTGACGCTCTAAGAAAACTTTGAGGAAAAAAAGAAAGAAATATAATTAGTCTCGAGCAGCAATCCAACCGTTTTTTAACTCACGCCAGCAACAATGAAAAGGTAAAGTTTAAGGTCAAGCCGGTACGAATAGATAAAGCTTCGATACGTTCTCGATTTTCATTGTAATCTCAATGACAAACGGTCAAGTCAACATGATTTAATCAATTCCGCTATTCATACCTGTCTTAAGCCATTCGAATCCTCTTGCTCTTTCTCTTCTCTTAATGGGGAAACATGTTTATGTGAAACGCTTAGTAACTACGGGCTTGGCAAATTGAAAGGTGAACTCAATTCCGTTATTCATACCTGTCTTAAGCCATTCGAATCCTCTTGCTCGTTCTCTTCTCTTAATGGGGAAACATGCTTATGTGAAACGCATCGTAACTACGGGCTTAGCAAATCGAAAGGTGAACTCAAGTAAAGTAGCATTGGTTGTATGGACAGGAACGCCCAGGCTAAAAGTAAATATAAAATTTTGAAACCTTCTGTGAATTCCGCTAATGGGAATATTGTAAAAACGTATTTTACAGACATATGGACAGAGCTGACAAATTCAATATTTGAGGTTAAATGCGAAAATGGGAAATTTGATGGGAAAAATTTTCGATGATATAAAATTATAATACTATCGAATGGAATGATAAATTTATCATAGTGTTAGTGTCAAAAAGGTGTAAACAAATAAACGAATGATTTAAATCAAATGCAATACTTTTTAGCTTTCGCACCGTGAACTTTATTCATGTTAAAGGAAACTTTATAATACGTATGTCTACCAGGCGTCTGGGACTTTTGCATCTAAAAATATACGAATAAAGAAAAATTAAAAGACTTTAATGCTCCCGCAATATTGTTTAATCGAGCATACATGCATACATGGCTGGTAGGGTATTGTGAAGACTCTTAAAATATTTAATATTCCCACTGCAGGCAGTCAGGTGTAACAAGTTGCAGGTAGAAAGAAAGCCAACTATTTTTTTAACACTTCTATTAAATACCCACAAGAGTCAAATGAGTTTTCTGTAGAAAAACTTATAAAAAAAAAAAAAGAAAAAAAGCTGGCAATCAGTCAATGTTTAGAAGAAGTAAAGCAAGTGAATCTCCTTTCATCCATATATGAGCGAGTATGCATGAGTAATGAAAATTGATATCATGTGAAACGTTCAGAAATATCATTTTTTTTGTTTTATTAATGAAATAAAAAAAGAAAGACTTTTTTTCTTTTTTCTTTTGTATAAATCAACTTAAAAGACTTCATCATATATATATATATCAACTGTTTGGTTTGCGCCTGCAAAGAAATCATTTAATAATAGACAATAAATTAAATTTATTATTATAAAATAATTCAAATCTAGAATATAATTAAAAGTTTTGATTAGTTGTTCTAGGAAGGAAGTTAAGAGACAAACTTTTTTACCTTCATTTTCCCTTTAGTAAGTTGGTTTCGTAATGCTTTAATGTAACTGGTCTTTACTCACTTACTTACTCACTTGCTTGCTTGCTTACCAACTTCCTAACTTCCTTACTTCCTTTTTGCTTCACGTCACATACACACGCACAATCAATGAACAACAACTTCCAAGCTCTGCTTACATTTATTTAACTTTATTTTCAATTTTCATATTAACATCAATCGGTTCGAGTGAGAATTTCTTGTTTTCATTTGTAAAATTCATTCCATTCATGCTTTTGATTTCTTCAAAAGAGAAAACGAAACTCCCCTGTTCTTCTATAACATGCATATATTTTGATGCCTAAAGTACTATTAACTACACTTGACTTTTTCCGTTGTTGTTGTTGTTTTTGGTCATAAAAAAATCTTTTTTTTTAATGTATTCTTGCCGCCAATTGTCTTATATGACCGCTATGCTTTAGCTGCGGTATAATTGTTATGGGCGCTCTACAAAGTTTTTCCTCTCATTTGTTTTTTCCCTTATTTTCTTAGGCTCAATTAGACAAACGATGCGATTATTTCACACGATAAATTTCAAGTGATTGCTTTGTGGCTGGCGTCTTTAATAAGTTGCATATTGTATGTATATCACCCAGTGCTTGTATGGTATTATAAAGAGCGTTGCATTAAAAAGGTTTTGTTTTAACTAAAAAAAAAAAAAAAGAAAAAAAATTATTATAATTTCCTGCCTCCCTTTCATGATGATTAATTCAAGCACAAGTGGAAGTGAAATGCATTTTAAGGAAAATTTTAGATAGAAAATTCATGATTTATGTTAATATAGTGGGAAACGTGTTTCATATATACTTTTTTTTTTTTTGTTTAGAAAATTATTATCATTATTTATTTGTTTTTTACTCACGTACTCGCTCTATGCAAGGAGAGGAACGGAATATGAGTTTCGAAATTTGCGGCATATATATATAATTGAGGTAACGTAACGCCACCTAAGGTTTGCATTAACGGGAAAGTGGATAGAATAGAGTTAAGAGAGAAAGCTTTTGATATTTCGGTTTTAAAGAATTTTACTACTTTTTCTAATTAAATATTAAGTATAGTAAAATTCGTTAACGAAAATGTCAAAAATATTGACCTACTGAGCACTGCTATTCTATCCACTGCATTCAGCTCACGTTATCCCTTGTAATTACTGATGGATTGTCTGAACTGTGTTTCCATTCTTAAGCTACCGCTATAATCGGGCAAAGCTGATCCTTAAATATATTAGCCGACTTCGCGTAATAAAATATTTCATTTATATTCGTATTAAAATATCAGAAATTATACTTAGTGTGTAAATAAGGGCATTAAATAGAAAAGGTATTAAAAGTTCGACGGACGTGTTAAATATTAAAAGTTGTTGCCATATGTTGGATTACTTTTCATGAGTAACCTTGTACGTGATGGGGTCCGAAAAATTGCCAATTCTTTTCATATATGACGACTGTTTTAACATAAGATGTTATGGTGAACGTGATTGTAAACATGGTCCGATTCATTCCATTTCCAATAGGATTTGTCGCTACGCTGTTGCAATTAGATTTCGCATGTTGAAGACAAAAATACATGCAGACATGCCAGACGGACGGACGGACGGACAGATGGACAGACGACTTGACAAATGGTTCCGAACGAATCGCTATAATAAACAAGTTGGTTTCTTTTAAGCTTTTCATGTTAATACATACATACGTACAAACTGAATATCTCCGAATGGCATCAAAAACCATATTAATTTTGCACAGTAATAGCCAGCGATAGATGACATTTGAAATAATTTGAAGTGTTGCTTCTTCTATTATACTTCGATTAGTAATTCTCGGAACTGATATATAAATGTCGTTCGTAGCAAAAGCCTGCAATATTTGTTTATATAGTTTCAAAGCAATCGAGAAATTCGAACCTTGTGAATTGGTTAAAAGCATACCTTTTTGATAGGGAGAAATATCGATGAAAACCTGTTAAACGTTGGCTCGAAAAGCAATTATGACAACTGCTTTCCGTTTGCTGATTTTAAATATAGTCATACCGATAGTGCTGAACATTACGGACGTCCAAAAGAAATAGTTAAACTAGAAAACATAAGAAGAAAAATAAAAATTCTGAAATTATTCTCGATAACTGAAAAGTGAATTTTCGAGCGACTACCATAACGTGTAAAAAAAACCGTGTAAAAAAGATCGTGTAAAAAAGATCGTTTAAAAAGGGTTTAGTATACTTGCAAAATGCGTAAATTTTTTGTACCGTGCAGTCATCGTTTTTATCGCTCACTACATGATTGTTTCTATGCAACTCTATGTTGCCTTCTAATTGTTCTGCCAGTTAGTAGGTAACTTAAAAAGTCTTACAGTTAAGTTTAGGTAACAGTTAAAGTACAATTAAATATTGCGAAATAGATTCGCTAGTAAATTACGACTAACGTATTATTAACCGATATATTTATATTTATATATTATATATGTTAATCAAACCTTAATTGAAGAAATGAAGAAAAATTAAATTCTTTTTGTTTTTCGATTCATGCGATGAGGATTCAAGTTTCGTTCAAATTCGTATATGATAATTTCATTTGTTATTGACTTCCTTGGGTTCTCGGAAGTCTCTTAAGTACATTTTGCTCGCATTATATATGAAAGCGTTTCTCAGCGAATCTCATCACACTTAATACACGATCACAGAAATAGATGTAAAAATCAACGCAGATAGTTTCCGTTTTCTATTAAATATAATTGCATAACGAATGTAAAACAAATGTTTGCCTATAATAATAGCGAGCAAGCAAGCAATCACTGTTATTGGACAGCATATAAAAAATCAATGTATTGTAAAGTCTGTCTTATGACTCATATGACAGTGAAAGGATGCAATTGTTTCCATAAAAAAAAAAAAAAAAAAAAAAAGCAAAAGAAGAAATCTGTTTCAGAATATTGATTACTCCGAGTATTTGACGTTCACTACAACGACGACAACGACGACGACAACGACGACGACGACGTTGCTATTACATTTAAGAGATGTTAAAATTTGTGCAAAGCAACGGTTGATATATGTAATCGCAGACCACATCGTTGCATTGCTTCCGCAGTTAATTTTCTTGTCTATTATTATTATTATTATTATTATTATTTTTTGTTTTTTACTACTTTTTACTTTAGTAGTAAGACTCTACACTAATAGTTAATTGTAATAGAGTGTGAAATTAAAAAAAAAAAAAAAAAAAAAAAAAAAATGAAAATCACGTTATATAAGAATTTTTCTTTTGCTTGCTTTGTTTTGTTTTGTTTTGTTTCTTTTTTTTTCAAGTTTTAGTAGGAAATTTATTTCATTTATTTTGTTATTTTTTTCAATTTGTAGTTTTTGTCAATGTTTGTAAGCCATTACACAGTAAATGATGACCCGACTTTACTTCTGCTTCAATCAGAAAGAAAAAGATTAATTGGTTTTCTGCTTATTTCTTATTTTCTTCATTTTATATTTATTTAAGCTGCCAAAGTCAATGCCTCCTAAAGGCTACAATGCAGTAAGCTTCTCCTTTTTTTTTTCGTTTTCTTCCCGCTAATCATTATTTGGCTTCTTCTCTTCTCTTTGTTATTTCCCAAATTTATAGTACGTGCCATAAATAACTTACACGATAAACTTTTGAAATCAAATTTCATTTTCTGAGTATTGCGAGCATTGTCTGTTGCGGTTAGGCTGGATGGAGCGAACAACGGATTTTTTTTTTTTTTTTTTAATTTCAAAATTTGTATAAACACGCTTGTGCGCCTTTGTATATGATCATGAAAAATATATCACAAATATATGTATGAGTGAGTGAGTGTACGTATCGTATTTTGTTAACGATTTTGAAACCAACGTTGTTTTCGTGTTTTGTGTCTTGTTATGTTACCATTTTTATTGTATATATTAATATTGGATTCGTCAAACGTTGGTAACGCATTAAAATCCGCATCAGAAAACCCATCAACTAACTACACTGAACAAACAGTGAAATCGATTTAGATATGTGCGCTTAAACTTCTATCTATTCACATAATTATTATGACTTCGAAATTCGCTCTCGCCTCTCAAATCATTACGGCTTAATGTTGCTAGGTTACGTTGAAAATTCAACAAAGCCTAGGGATTATGGGATTTCGTGGGATTATAGCTGCAAGAGGCTCTTGAATTTTTCCATATTTAGAAAAACAAATATAAACACGATATATATCATATATACAATATCTACTTAGACAAGCTCTGATCATTTGTGTCTTTGCTTACATAAAGTAAGGGAATATAAGATTCATGCAGAAGCAAAAAATGACTCACAAAGTGCTGTATGTTTAATTTGTCAGGTATAACGTTATGATATCAAAAATTGCTTCTATGACCCCTTTGCTAGGAGTAATGCGAGGAGCAATAAGGGAAATAGTTTGCATTCGTATACTTTCGCTATAGGGGTTGGAAAGAATTATATAAAGGATATGACCTTAAACCTTCACTCAGAAATTAAAAATTTCTCAGAGAGATCCCTTGAATACACTTTAAAGCTTAATATAGTAAGTGTACGAACAAAGTCCCGTTCATTTAAAAAAAAACAAAATCAGATCTAAATTTAATTAAAAACTACTTCTTACAAAGCTTAACAGCCGATATATATTCATTATTATTATATCATTATCATCTTTCATCTTTTATCGAGTGGTTTGTGGATGAGTTCGTTGTTTCGAGGCAAAACAGTCGTCGAGCTACTTTTGGACATCATCAACTTTGTAGAGCCGCTGATCTACTAAAAATGACTTTATCGATGTAAACAAGTAGTAATCGAAAAGCGACAGGTCTGGAGAATACGCAGCAATCGGAAGATGTTCCCAGCTCAAGTTGAACATCACTTCTTTTGCCGCGTTCATTTTCCAATTGTTTCGTAGCTTACTGCATTTTCACTTCAAGCCAACTTCAAAATTCATTTATAAGGTTTTTATAGAGAGGAAAACGTGATTGTTTGCCATGTTTTCAACTGAAATCAGGGCATGCTTGGATATGCTAGAAATCATTGAAATCATTCTCAGTGTAAAAGACATATTACGGCTACACACGAGAGTGTGCTGCTGCTGATCATTCAAATTTATTGCGTATACAAACTGTTTTCACAAAACTTGGATGGCTTCAGCGGTCACAAATTAGCATAGAATGAAAAAAGTTTATATAGTCCTGGGCGTGAAATGTAGGCGTTCCACTATACTACGTACAACATATGAAACATGAAATAAATGGATCAGAGTTTATCTAGTCTACATCCATCGTTTAACATTCGATATATATATATATATATATATATATATATGTATGTATGTATGACCGCATAATTATGGCAGTTACATCCATGCATACTTAATATAGAATCTATTAAACGGTATAAGTATGCATGAAATCATTTTTCCAATCAATTCTGCACCGGTTATCATTATATAATCATATATGTATAGTGTGTGGATGTTGTTATTAGAGAGATATTATTAAATTTGATTCGATTTGTGCTCTTAGCGTTGTAGAAGTTATTTTAATTGAAAGTATATATATAGATATATATACTGAAAAATAAAATTAAACTTAGTAAAAGCATAGGCGAGTTTTGTATCTTGCGGAGATTAGATCAACACAAATTGCACGTGAACATATGTATGTACTTTTAAATTAATTTAAACATCAACAGAAATAACAGAAAAGACACAAACAAGACACCCAGAAGTATTTATTTATTTACTCTTTTTTTTTTTTTTCTTTCCTTTTTTTTTACAAAATGAAGGAAAGCCATTGCTTTGCTTAAAACACTTATACATATATGCATATATATATATATATAAAAGTCAGCATACGTATGGCATGTAGTGGTGGTGCAAAGATCAGTTGGGCACACGACAAACTGGTTTTGATTTGTAGTGATCTCTTAATGGTAAATTGCTTTGGGTTTGTGTTTCTTTTTCTTTTACTATGTCTTATAAAACACAGTTAAAGACATCAATATTCTGAGTTGTGCGCATTTTTTAAAATTAAACAAAAAAATTCATAAAATATTTATGACACTTTTTGTGATATGAATCGAAACGCAATAACGCAATAACGCAATAACGAAAATAACAAAAACAATATACCAAGAATCAAGAATAAACAAGAAGAAGACTCTATTCGGTCTAAGTCGAATCATGCGTTACATGCAATGCGAAATTTACATAAGGCATACGAATTTTCTACGAATCTCCATTCCACACAGACTCTAGACTATATGTCGGCATCGTATTTCTTCCTCTTCAACTTCGAATAGATGTTCTTTTTCCTTTTTCCTTTCTTCTGAATATTTGAATTTTCTTCTTTTTGTTCCAAATTTATTAAGAAATTCATGGAAGGTAAGGTTTACAGGTTTTCATTACCGAACAAATGTTTTTGATTGAGTTCGCTAAATATGCCTTTCAGACGAGCTGATATTCGGTTAATTGAAATAAAACGGTTTGCAAATTTTTCATTTAAAATGGGCGTAAGGGCGTGTGTCGATTACACTGGTACTTCGCTCTAACGTTCGCTCGATCTGTACGATTCAAGCAAAGAGAAAAATTTCAAAAATTTAAATTTTCTCTGCCGCGATTTGCAGTGACATTGGGCAGCTTCTTCCGAATGAAAATCCATTATGCGTAGATTTTTCAAAAATTGCTGAGTCTTCATATCACATTTTCTAATAACACCTTCTTTATTTTATTTTAAATTACTACCTTCCTAACTAAGATCCTCAAGTCGATTTGAGGTCGCCTCGGGCATCCCAGTAGTAACTTCATTTTGTTAGCAAACTGTTCAGTTCTTTGACTGCGAGCTAAATGTGAATCAATCTTCATCACTGAAGTTCAATCTGTTAGTCGAGTTTTCGATCATCGTTAACCTTCTCGTTTTGAACTTCGCCATGAAGAATGCCCAATGTATTATGAGAAGGGAAGGACCAATCAATGCATAGGTTAGTTTAGAGCATAATTTTGATTATTGTCTACGGAATTGCTATTAATTTGGTTTTTCAATTTGTTACGTAAGGCATAATGAAGTATTTTACCGCTTCGAATGTATAGGTTCGAAAAAAGGCTGAGTGATTGTAAATGAATTGCAATGAGGTTGAGCTAAAAAAAAAAAAAAAACAAACGTTTATTTATACGTGCTTAAGTACATATGTACGTATGTGTTGTTTATATGTGATGATGAGGTTCTACGCGCAACAAGCTGCCAGAGTTCGGTTTTCATTAAATCATTGTTCATTGTCTTCAATTACGACCGCAAGGGAATCGATTAAAACCGAAACACAAACAATTCAATAGGAGTGGCTTTTATGCTTGAAATTACTATGTGTTAAGAAAGCAATTGCTGCGCTGCTAGAATGGCAAAGTATTTTTAATGTAAGCGAGCTTGTAACTTAAGTTCTTAGTCTTTTGATTTTTGTTCTCTAAGCTTTCTCTAACAACATTATAAATTCTCTGTTGTGTACTTACTTTTTAAACTTTACACAATAATAATATCAATGCAATACCAGTAGTCCAAACCATGAAATACAACACGCACAAGCTATTAGAAACGCCAGAAGTAAGAAAAGTAAATAAAAGAGCAATAAAGCGAAGCTTGTAACTAATTCAATGTATCTTTACGTGGCCTAGCTTGTTACTTTTTTTCTTCTTTTTTCTTTCTTTTTGCAGAAGTCATCATCATTGCACTCTGCAACTCGTAACATAGCAAATGATGACGATAATCATGATTTTGTTGCTGATATTGGTATTAATATCGATTTAATACCGTTTTGAAAGTCAGATCAAACCTCATGTTGTTATTGCTGTATTTATTGTTGTTGTTGTTGTTGTTGTTATTAATTTTGTTATATCTCTATGCGGCCGTAAACTTGGGATAAAAAACCAAAAAAAAAAAAAAAAAAAAAAAAAATAGTTAACTAGGCGTTGTTAAGCACGAGCCGCCAACTAAGTCTGCAACAACTTCCCGCTTTTCTTTCTTTATAGCTTTGTGTTAAGCACACGCAAACATTTGTAAGATTTGTTTGCTTAATGCTAATGCGCGTAAAACAGGATTAAAATTTACTGATTAAAACAATAAAATCAATAAAAAAATAAATAAATAAATAAATAAATATAGCAAGAAGTAAGAAAATTATATTCAGGTTGTTAACGAATTTCTTACACACGTTACCGTTATCCTATTTTTGTCGAATAGTTTTGTGCAAATTTATATCGTGCATACGTTCTAGTTGATGAGCAGCGGGCAAGAGAGAGGAAAAGCGAAAGTGTTCACTGCTTTTGCTATATACACGTGTGGGCATTGTAGGCATGTTCTGTTGAAAAGTTTGGCGTTATTTTCATATTCTTTTTACAAGACCGCAAAATACCTATCACAGATACTGCTCAGTTGGGCAGGCGGAAAGGTGGACAGATGAACGAACGGACATGCACAGATACCTTCCGAATTTAAAACTGGCCAAGAATTTATATACATTATGGAGTTTTCGAAGCTTGCTTCTGAGCGTCGTGAAGATATTTAACAAAAAAAATTACACTGTGAGAAACGTGATCAATCTCTCCATTTTTGTACAGGTACTGCAACCAAACTTACAGAATATACGTTGAAATTTTTGTGGATTCATCTGCAAAAAATCATTTTTTTATTGCGTTTGAAAAGCGGAGATGTCGTCACCTTACGTAGTACTGTTGACGTCTACTTCGATCGGTTGGGTCCGTTTTCAACACCAAGCTACGTGGTAGATCTTTCAATGTTTCTGCCAAATTTGATGTGGATAGCGTCATTGTTTGTGATCAACAGGGACATTACATAGGCGGACAGACGGACAAGTGGAGAGACAGACATGCTTCAATCGTTTTAAAATTTAATGCTACTTAAAAATATATTCATATTGTGTCGTCACTGAAGCTTGCTTTTGGCCATTGCAAATGGATTGACAAAGTGAATATACCCGTCATCCTTTGGTAACGGGTATGAGAAAGAAGAAATTAAAATCAAAATTACGATGTTAATTATAGAAAATTACTGGCACTGGATGCATATAATATGTAAAAAAAAAGGAAGAAGAAGAAGAAGAAGCTTTTTAATGCCTTTTTTTAATTTATTTCATTACCAAGTAATTATTATGAAATCTGCGATTTATATATTCTACGGTGAATGTCTGGTAGTCTTATGCTTTTTATTCCTTTTCAAAAACTTCAGGCATCCGCAAAAATGATTACAAGAAATGAAAGAAAAAAGTCCAATTTAGAATTGTACAAGTCCCTTAAATCTGTTCCGCGATCGCTCCACATTTTGTAAATATACACTTTCAGTTATTATAGGAGATGTCCCAAAAATTCGCCGGCACATATGCATTTTTTGTCGAAATGTGTCACGACCATTTGGTATAAATGTGACTGGATTTCATTGATGCAGCGTCGAAGGTCCTCTTTCAATAGTCGGGTGGTTGTGCGCTTGATCTTTGCGCTGGGATTGATCTTTTATTAAGTCAAATGTTCTAGGGAGCCATCTTTGATCATCGAAACGAAAGGGTCCACGACCAGTGGCGAATGACTCATACAGTAATTGAATTATTTCAGCGTCTGGTTGAAACCAGATGTCGTTCACGTCAATATCATTTAATTCAGGCAAAAATAATTGGATTATCGAGCACCCGTAACAGTCGCTGCTTGACCAGCCTTACTTTCGAAGAAGTATGGTACAATAATGGCTACAGTCCAAAATACGCACCAAACAGTGACGCGTAGTTTACGCATTCGTCTTTCGACGATCGCATGTGAGTTCTCTAAGCCTTAAATGCGGCCGTTATGACGGTTAACGAAGCCGAACTATACGAGATGTGGCCGCCAATCTTTCCCTGTACTATATTAGTAGTACATGAGTTGGTCTCCTACAATAGGTAAAACGAAATCGTTAATAAATTTCGTGGAAAAGGTGGGCTGAACGTCTTCATAAATCGCATGAATTGATTCACTCTTGCTATTGATTTTTGAGCAAAAGTCTCTGGTCTGAAAGCTGCCGAGCCAAACAATATTGCCTGAATATTGTTCCCTCTCATTTCTTGCTTCTCCCAAAATTGAAGACAAATTTCGAGCCGAAAGCAGTTTGTGCTGAATGATTTAAAAAAAAAAAAAAAGAAAAGGAAACGAGAAAATGAATCGAAATGGACTTTAACTGAACGCGATTTTCGCCACAAACTTCAAGAGACTATAAATAGCGTTCCTATGGCTACACTAAGCATTTTGGTAAGGGCGGTCTTCTCGAATGGAGGTCTTCTCAAGAGATATCGTATACGAATCTCGATGATAAGTCGCAAACGCATTTCCTTTGATCACTTAGTGAAACAAAGAATAGTAGAAAAAATTTCACTTCAACAATAATTGACACTCAGATCAATCGTTCATTTGCATGTCTGTTATAAAAATCGTTACACATATTTTTCCATCTTTCTTCCGTACAAAATTTCTTCTTTAATTTGTAATTATTTTGTTCTTGAATTTTTTCAATTTTAAGCAAAATTCATTATTCCAACAGAATATAATAACAGCGGACCCCTTTGTAATTTACCTGACAATTTCTTCAAACATTTTTATAATTGAAAGGGAATCACAAAATTACGTCAACGTTCTACTTGTTAATTGCCTGATTCTAACCACAAGGTATTGAGAAATATAAGCAAAAAGAGAGCAGAATTTTCAACAAAATAAATATCACTTTTTTTAGTTACAATTTTTATACCCATCACCAAAGAGTGAGGGGTATATTCATTTTGTCAAAACGTTTGCAGCGCCCGGAAGGAAATTTCAGAGACCCCACAAAGTACATATATTCTTAATAAGCATTAAATTCTGAATCGATCTAAACATGTCCGTCTGCCCGTCTGCGTAACGTCTATTGTAAACATTCTCTTGGCCGCAAGAATGAAGCTATCGACTTCAAATATTTGAAGTTCTTGCACGCAGGTTGGTATTGAAAATGGGAAAATTCGGTCGACGAACACGCCTACAATGCCAAATAACCTGAGAACATCTTGGAAAAAAAGGCTTGTTTGTTGCTCATTATTCATAAACTTCAGTAACTTTCAGCAAATTTATGCGTATTGAACGCGTATTTTATAGGCCATGCTATACTACCTGCACAAAAATGGAAACGCTTGCCCGCGCCTATTCAACTGTACCGTGTACTGATATATCCATAAAGCACTGTCCATCTGTCCGTCCGTCCAACTGTTGTCAAAAACGAAGATTTTGCAAACGAATTTAAAAATTACCCATAATTTTCAAAGGACACGCCTACAATGCCCACATGTCTATGTAAGAAAAGCTGTTAACACTTTTGCTTTCCATGTTTTTCGCTTCTTCACAACCACTCAATATTATAGAGCGATGGGTATAAAAGTTTCGGTTACGACCGAATATAATTTTCTTCTCTTCCTTGTTTTTCTTCAAGTTAGCTCTCTCTGCATTTTGCATCCCTTACCTGGGTTACAGTGTCCATAATGAGTACATTCTTGGCTTTTCATAATATTTTTGACAGTGTACAGTCGCTTTAGCTGAACAGTTTGTATGATCTCAGTTTGCCTAATGCGTAACATAAGATAGCGATGTTTTGATATATAACTCGGTAAAATAGTCCTTCTTAGCATGAATCGTCTAAACAAAGCGTTGTCTGTTCTTTGAGAGTGCTTCGAAGATTCTTATACTAAGACGAAAATTGAAATCTTCCTCTGCTATACTGCGTTAGTTCGATTGAGCAAACATATCAACATAACGTAATGCAAACTTAAGATGTATGTGAGCCTTTCAAAATAATTCCGTTAGAGTCGGTTACGTTGATCAAAAATAAGAATCAGATTTGAAACAAATGCAAGCTCTCTTGATTGCTTTAAATAGTGAGCACAAGTCTATATGTGCATATGTTCACAATAAGTAAAAGAATTGTAAGGTTACTCGTCATGAACTTCAAAGGAGACTATGAGGCTGTACCGTTGATTTCATCTATTTTCAGAAAACGTCAATACTAGCCGCTTAAGAAATGTTAAACATCTTTATATATAGCTTTAACTATATATAATAATTTTTTTTTAATTTTTAAAGTCGCATACAGGGCCCAACAGCTTCTGCAGCTTTGAGTACAAGACCCAAGTTAAAGCAGCCAAGTATGTGTCCTCTCTGCATTCTGATTCTGTGTTTTCTTGCGGTCTCAATCAAGATGGGATGTGACCAGTCGTGCTTTATGCACGATCGTAGATCGTATTATTGTTGCGCATTCTTCAACGAATCCGTTCAATCCACTTTTTTGTCTCCTCGATGGGCAAATCTAACGAATCAAATTAAATAATAATACTGGCTAAGAGTTACTTTGGCTATGACGTCTTGTTGCTAGGGCGGATAAAAGGCAAAGCAGTTATTTATTTCTACGACTTGGTTCCTGGCCTGGTCTATTATATTAGCGTTTCTTTAGCGTTCTTTCGATATAACCGATTGAAGGTTATATGTCCCTTGCATAGCTTACATAAATTTATCTTATTTCCTTATTAGCTTTGTTACCAAACAAGCATTGAAAGCATTGACCAATGTTGGCTTTTCTTTTCTTTAATGACATTGCATTGTAATTATTGATTAGGAGAAGAAAAAAAAAAATTAAGTTTTTTTTGTTGTTTTTTGTAGCAACTAAAAAATAAAAAGGTAATTACAAATATTGTGTAGCCGTTGTTACGGTTAATTGATTCTTTTGATTTGAATTTTTTTGTTTTGTTCTGAGCAACTTGGACTCTGTTCTTGGCATCATGACAGTGCATAATGCTGTAAAGAATTATTATGCACAAGGTACAAAGAAAAAAAGACTGTTTTGTCTTGCTTACGCTAAGGAATAAATACACTGGCCTGGCATGAAAAACTTTTCTTTTTATGTATACATCTCGTATACAAAGATGTACTGTAATGTTCTGGTCATAAAATTACGCACGTGTGCTTGAGATGAAGTTGCACAAAATTTGCAAAAAGGAAAAAAACAAAGAAGAATGATACGGAGAAGGAGAAGGAGTAGGAGAAGAAGAAAAAGAAAAAATGAATGCAAACGTATAAGCAATCTCATGCATCTATTGATGCAAAACGAGCCAAGTCTAGTTGGCCTGATGAACACTAAAGGCAAGCAATCATACGTATGTTTATATGCGTATATAAGTGTACATGTACACATTTAAGGCTAAATGGTATTTTTTTACCTTATTTCGAATAATTTTGATTTATTAGCTAATTAATAAAAATGATTGAAATGTAATTTTCTTATTATCACATAAAGTCGAAGCAAATTTTAATTTATTATAAGATTTGTAAGAGACTAATAAATTGCGCAATCTTAAATGCCCGCCCAATTACGGGCTAATTGGCAAATCGATCAGGGTCCTTCTTACATCTTACAGCTTTCGTTTATATACATGCATACATATATACATAATTCTTTACAAACGATGCATCAAAAGGTCGTAATTGCCATGAGAGGAGAGGAGATTAATAAGGTTTCACAAATGTCTCTGACGGTTTTTAGTCCTAACAAACTTGGCAAATAAATATTCGATAAATATGAAGAAGCAATCGGAAGCTTGCTACACAGTGCTAATTACAATGCATTCCGGTTCGTCAACTTAATTAATATTAGTGGACCGAAAAGAACATTTCTATTAACTGACATTCATATAACACATTTGTGCCAAGCTCGGCAATATGGACAATAAAGTGTGTCTTTCTTTCAAGACTTTATGAGACGGCATTGCCTTGGTTGCAGAAGAATTGTATCCAAATCATTCTTTAAGTTGTTACGAAGGGTACCTGAGTATGCCAATGTTATGATTAGCTATTACTGAAAGTGAAATTGAATTTTCTTAGGCTACTTATGGTACAAAGATATATTAAATTGGTCCGAACAATAGATAAACTCACCTTTCATTGTATAGAGCTTGTCTGCCCGTCTGCCCGTCTGTCCGTCTGTCTATTATCTTATATTCAACCTACAAACAGCAATTTTTGAGATATTTTAATGAAACTTGATCCATCTACGAACCCTGTTGCAAATGATTTGAATTGGAGAAATGTTTCGATCATTTCCCATAGAACGTCTTATTTTGGACAATTGTTATATGAATAACTGTATTGAGCAATGTGATGTAAAGTGTCTTTACTGGTTTTTAAGCTTGTGCAACTCAGTTGCCAAATGATGCGCAAGCTTTTAGTTAAAAGAAAAGTATATTTATATATATAATGCCCGGGACCACTTGGTCCCGGAAAGAAAGAAAAGCAAGTTTTTATTTTTTTGTGTAATCAACGCAATTTTGACATTATATCCGTCGACTTATGGCATCGCGATGTCGTGTCAACTTCTTCTACATTGTTGGCATACATCTGGGCAGATCACGTTTGTTCTCCTGTAACCTTGAATTCTTAATCAATCTACGAATATTCGTGGATTGTGGTCTCCAAAGAATATAACTTGCACAGAATACAGAATTTTTAACCAAATTTAATGCGAAGTGACACGTTCCGTAAATCTAATGCCAGTTATGTCTGAAGTCAGATATATTTTGCGAAAAATCTTCGAAATATTTATTATATTATTGCTCTGAAGGTCATAAATAAAATCATAAATTGATGATATCTTCTTAGTGATCATACTATACTTTGTGTTTTGTATGCTGTTAACATAAACCAGTTCCTTTTATTTATTTTTCCATTTTATCGAAGTAGCATCGTTCAATTTGTACGTTAGAGTTTTAAAGTTGTGTACTGTTGTAATAATTTTTTTTTTTTACGAATACATGGTTTTCTTCCTTGTGTGGCGTACTGTTTAACAAACCGTTTGGGCAAAATACGTTTTAACCAAAATTCTTCAAATGCTCGTGAAAGAAGAGACAAAAAAAAAAAAAAACAACTCAATGAATTGAAAACTAACCGAAAACAAAAATATGTAAGCGACATAAGACCCTTTCCTTTAGTGCCTATTACCAGCTGTTCATCTCTTTTTTTCGTAAAATATAAAAATGTACAATTCTTCGAAAGTGTAAACATCGCATTTTAAGACAATAACATAACCTAACTAAAGTAACATAACTTGGCAAATGTATGTAAAAGCATCAGAAGACAAAACATAACCTAACAGGAACATAACATTACATAGCATTGTATTTGTAATACACAAAATCATTCCCACACAGTCACAAAGTCAGCCGAAAATATCGAAAGATCAATGCGGCTAAGGAAGAGAGAAGAACTGATCGCATCAAGGGCCAACTGACATTTTTGTTAAAAGTGGGCCAACCTAAAAATCGATTTACATAGTAAGTTACATAGTAAGAAACTAAGATCAATTTTATTATTCGAAGTAAAATCTTAGAATGTCTTCGTCCACATATCAGCACACTGTAGATATGTGACTGAATTGATTACGATCTTGCAATATGAAGTAAAAGATATATCTTCATCTTCTAAAGGGTCAATAGTATTTATTGAGTTCCGACTTCCATGACAAACATTTAGCAAATCATATAAATGTACCCACAGCTTTTCCCTTTTAGTGGAAAGATTGCCAGATTAAACCCTAATTGAAGCTGAGGAAAATTATACATATATATATATACATATGTATATATATATAAGTTTGATTGAAACGAGAAATTTCTTAATCCTTAAGCGATTATTAAATATAAAGTAAAGCGTATTCTCGAATTCGATTTCAACCAGTTAACGACTGTTAAGTGATTTCATGCTTGAAAATTAAATCTTTCTTCTTTGCTTTTTTCCTGTTCTTAACCTTAGCCATGTTTTTCTTCTTTCTTCTTTCTTCTTTATTCATTCCTTTCTGGCCGTGATTTTGCTTTGCTTTTCCACTACTGATTGCGACTTTAAAAATAAAATCTTTGTTTGTGTAATCGCAATAGTTGGATGAATGCTGCGTTAAAATGATGTCGTCGTTGAAGCAGCTTTTCTTCCTTATAAGCTTAGTTGATAATAATTTCGTTTTGTTGTTTATTTCGTTTTGCGCGCCTTTTTTTCCTTATTTACTTGCTTTACAGCATATAATCCAAAAATAGATTTATAAATTTTCAGCGCTACATAACATTAGCTGTTCTTACCTTTGTTGACTTTTCCTTTTAATAGTAAACAGACTAGGAAGGTCTTAGTTTTTGGTTAAAATAAACACATACAAGCGCACATGAGTTATCGAATTAAGAAAAATAGCATAAGTTGAGTAGACGTCTGGATGCTGCGCACTGACTGACTGAAGATGTTCTTTAAACAATTGTCACTTGAGTTTCACCTTCAAGCGCTAACTTCAGACGCACTTCATTAAAGCACGCATGCGAGAGCAGCAACATGCCTCAAATAATTACGACCACATTGTGATTTGAATTTCGATTGGCCTTCGAGACTAACATCGTTTGAAACATTATTTTCTAATTCTCATAACATTGGGTTTCAACGAAACTGCTTCTTCTAGTCACTTGATGGAAAGATTATCACAGCACCTAGATATCAAAGAGTCATAGATATGTTGGACCGTTTATTTACGCTATCATCTTTGTGTTCCACACGTAAAACTTTATAATCGGAAGAGATTCGCTTAGTGAAGTTCAAGGGAGAAATACATTACATCGAATAAATTGAAATATCTCGCCTATACACCAGATGCGAACCTTGCGTCAAGCTTATTTCTATTTCCATGTCGATCAAGGTACAAATGTTGCGTTAACATATAAAAGAAGAACAAAAGAATAGCAAAAGTTTGAAATTCCGCTCGTCGATTGAGTTCGAATACGTAGAGATGGCTACAGGGTGGACATGCAGTTGTGTTCTTTAACTTAAGTTAAGTTAAATAAGATTTTAAAAATTCCTTGTTGCTTACGTTAAAAAGCTTCACTCGATCGAATTTCTATCTACAGAACTTGAGTCACATATAAAACGCTTGATAACGGCTAGTAAAATGTGATAGAGGTGGTAGCGAAAAGGAACTCCATGATTTTTTGCATCACAAATTGACGAAATATTCAAAGGCAACCAGAATTTAGTAAAGGAAATTCTTCGCGTGCCACACTGGAAAGTTAAGATTGCTCATATGTTTAGGAAAGGATGTAGGGAAAGTTGAGCATTCTTCTAATGATTGATTTTTCTAAAGTGCGCGATACTACTGATCACAATCTATTACTGCAAAAGCTTCAGTGCTATTTGGGTTTCACTCTATTCGCGATTAATCTGATTAGGTCTTAGTCAGTATCAACCGAAAAGAAAGGTAAGTCTGGTGTTCCGCAAATATTCTTAAGCATCTTTATTAACGATTTGGTTGTTGGTGTGCCACAACTGTCACATTCATTGTTATGCTGATGACGCATAAATTGACCTCACGCGCCCAGACAGAGGTGTGGATTTATTAACCAAAAGTTCGATTGCATTACTCTTGAGTTTTATTCTAATGACTTAACGTTAAATTTAAGTAAAACTAAAGTCATTCCCATTTCACCCATTGCTTGTGATTTCCATTCTTTACCATGAAGAAATTGAGTTCGCTAGCATGCTCTCTAATCACACTGTTCAAGCTTAATTCTCGTTTAAGCGCTGAAGATCATGTCAATTTTACGATAAGGCCTATTTATAGCATTTGGAGGAGACTGTGACTTTCTTTATTTTATGGTTCCACTGTTCCCTAGTTGAGGTAGATTAAACGCGTACTCGTGCCGACCATATTATACTTCGTGCAATAGGTTGTAGGGTGTTGTTAAGAAGTGTCTGCCAGCTATGTATTTAATAAACGAAAATGCGACAGACAATCTTCGTTCTGGCTTAAGATTTTCAATTCCGATCTTCAAACGTACGTTAATCGTCAAAAACCTAATCTTTCTTCACAAACTCATCCGCTGTCGAACACTAGGATATTGGCATAAGAAGATCATAAATCTTCATCATCGTCCAGACTATTTTTACGCTGTTTACTCTGTTAGGTTTATAAGTTAAGCTCGCTAACTCGCTGCATGTTAGCTTAAGCAGTGGCTTGGCTATAAAAATCTTCTATAATCTATAATTACGTCTGTATATATGTTTAGCTTCTATACCGTACAATGTAATTATAGTATCTATATCCGATATTACTGCAGTTTACAATCGTCCCCTAAGAGGCTTTGTAGTGTTACTAGCATACACACACACACACACATACACACACGCATGTATATTAATTTTAATTATAATGATGATTAGTAATCACTATTATTAATTAATAATAAAGTAAACTAAACTAATGATCTTGTCTCAATGGGGTACTTACTCTAACATGCCCACTTCCCATAGTCATTCGGTTATCGTTCATCAACTATTTGTCTTTGGATTAATCAGCGATCAGCGATCAGCGATCAGCAAAATTTATTTCATTTTTGGGAGAAACTTACGCATTAAGATAATTTTATATAATTCTTTCAATGGTTGTAGTTCCTATATGGCTTCATAACAGCAAGTATATATTTGGTTGTCACATATCAGTCTATATTTTAATTATAAATAAACCTATAATTATACGACATGGAACCTCTTCATCCGACCGAAAAGTTAAAATTTTACTTGAATTTCTATAAAGCTAAAGATAGGGCAGAATGATAACGATGCGCCTACATTACCTGGATATTACTTTATAAACATGCGCTTTCGCTCTTTGAAAATTGAGTGAAAATTTCTATGAATAACTTTTATAAACCTTTTTCTAAAAAAATATTTGCAAAAATATGTTTCACTTTTGAAAGCATTGCCAGTGTCTGGAGATAAACAATTAAATTACCAAAAACAAAACTAAAAACACATAAAGACTCAATAAAGTGGAGAAAAAGAAGAAGAAGAAGAAGAAACGAAAACAAAAATCCATAAAACTGCAGACATAAAACGCGGAGAAATCGCGTCATCAACGTTAATACAATTCTTAAATCAATTATCATAGAGTCTTCTCAAAGAGCTGTCGGTACTGTCGTACAGCCGTAGCGCTTTAGCGTCCAATAGATAGCTTGAAGATTGTATTTTGTGTTGTTTATTCCATCACTTCTTCTTCATAATTTGTGCTGAGTTTAGAGTTTAGAAAAAAGTCAACTCTTTATAACCATGTTCTTCAAGTTTAGCTAACGTTAACAAACAAACTGCAGCTTTATCTTCATGGCGAAGCGAAATAATGCTTCTTTACTCTCTTTGTTTTCTTACTAAACGTTAACATATTGTTGCCCCTTTTCTGCTGACTATTCTTAATGTTTATACAAAGGCATGTAACTGGATGTCATATGTATATATGTCTGAAGCGGAGTAACGTATTATGCAGCCTTTCTGCTCTGTTCAGACATAAGTCTGCTAATGTAGAAACGTGTTTTTGTTCCTCAGTGAATTTTAAAAAGGCATTTGTATACGTTTTTAGAGAGCGAGTAATGATAAGAAACCTATGCAAGAGCCTCATAAAATGGCCGCCATTTTATTTTTTGGCACATTTGACTTAACGTCTATGCACGTACATATCGATATATGTGTACGTGTATACAATTGATATGATAATAATGGTGAATACATATATATACACATATATACAAGCACACAGATACACACACACACATCTAAACACATCCCCAGAAGTAGCAACGCAAACTACCTTCGACGGTAAATATTATTTCGAATGTTCTTCCACTCGTTTATAAAATGATTTTTTACTTTTCTAATGCTGATATTGTTTTACAAGCATATTACGCTTATGTATGTATGTATGTATGTATGACATATGATTGAAAATTTTGGTTTTAATTTCGGCATTTCGGTCAATTTGAGTTTTTAGAAGCTATTCAAATTACAATAACAAGAGTTAATTTTGATCGTTTTGCGCCAAACCCTTTCAAGCATACCATGACTGCTTAGAACTTATGCTAAATTCAATTTTTTAACGGCTAAACTCGTTGAGCGATTTTTTTTTTAGGTTCGGTTACATTTTGAAAAATTTCCTTTAGTTTATAATTTCCCATATTTGAGAGTTATCAAAGTTTTTCTTTTATAAACAATTGTAATCGACTCTCTTAAATAAATCTTTGCCTTATGTCTTTTAAATAAAAAGGTGGACATTTTTATAGCATAATTTTAGTTATTTTAGTTATTCCAAAATACGATAAATTAATTGAAATCTGTGATGCTCGAAACGGACTTTTTTGAAATGAAGCCAGGCAATTTGGCTAAGATCGAAATAACTGAATTCCATGATTGACGAGTTCGTGTTTTACGGCGAATGCATTAAGATCGCAACTGACGATCTAACGTGTTAGCATTCAATGTCTCGGATATACCACAAGCTACAATTTCTTACCCAATGTTGGTCTATTCGCTTATGCTACTTCGGAACATAGCGCAATGGCTTCTGCGTTGCAAGTTCCGAGATATCTGTTTTATTTACATTATTATCTACGTGAGATTGTACTGTTTTGATTGACCTTACACCGTTTATTTATTGTTTAGCAGCGAGCAAGGCATACATAAGGTCAGTTCCGTATTTCTACGCCAGTTTTTGCCACAATGAGCAAACTAAGAACGGAAATACGTAAGCGAACTGGGTAGAACTAATCGGCTTGAAATATTGCATGACAAAGGAAAAGTGCGCCTAACGATGATTTATGATTTGTACGATATTGTAGCACTTTGTAGGAGTAATAGACATTTGAAGAGATATTTCGCTTCATTTATTCATATGAATTTAGTTTTTTTTTGAAAATATTTCATTCTAAATATATTTTCCTCCACGAGGCTTTGAAATGATGATCACAATTCCAATGGACAGACAACTGACAAGCGGGTAGACGTGACTGATCAAGAAACACCCGTTTGCTAAGCCAAATCTTCAGCCTGCGTTAGTGAGTATAATTTCTATAGTAATATCTTCCTATTATGGCTATGATAAGTAACGCTCAGGGGTTATTGATATCTACATAACCGAAAGAAAAATATTCTTTTTTTATCGTATTTGATGAGCTGTTAATAAAAATGTTCTTTTATTTCTAACTCCCTCAGATAGGCAACAGATTTCATTTGCTTTGGTTTTTTTTAGAAAATATACCATAAATGCAACCCAAGCAATCAAGAGAATAAGAAAATACAAATAATTTTGTTTTTGTTAAATTGGTTCTTTCTTAAGAAAACAGATACGAATACCACTGAAGGGAAATTTTTACACCGATTGCTGGCACTGTGTTGTAAAATTTTATATTACTCGTTGACTCGTTGTTGCGTGTCTGAAAATGAGAGAAAGAAATAGAGAGAGCATCATTAATTACGTAAATATATATGTAGACATTTTGATCAAAACGGTCAGCAAAGCAAATTTTACTCTCAAAGATACATTCTTACTCTCAATCAGACATAGATGCCTTCCATAAGAATAGTAAAGCAAATTTTACTCTCAAAAAGACAACATTTTAAATGAAGAAACGAATACATTTGTCTCTTTTACTAAAAAACTAATGTTCATTAAATAAATATATAAATACAGAATTTTCAATTTTTAATATTTTAAGTTAGTCAAAATAATTCAATCTTAACTTTTATATATAATTTTATTTTATTTATATAATAAAATCCTTCATTATCGTTCCATGGAACTTGGAAAAGCTATGGCGAGAATAAAATACAGAATTACATTGCTTGCGGAGATTTGAAGACATGCATTTAAATGTCATATTATGAATACTATGAAAAAAGGTCTACAAAACATAATCGCCTATAAACTCACTAAAGCTTTAAAGGTATTTACAATATCTATGGATCCTCTATGAGCATATAGTTGCACATTATCTTTCCGACATTTCTCGATTTAATAATCCTTTAGCACCATTAACATTGAAATACTATCTATCCCTTTGGCTTTGCAAACCCTTAAAGTAAAATCGTACAAATTACTTACAGTGTAAGAATTTTGATGCTGATCTTGCCGATTCAAGAATATACTATATACAGTTTATGAGGTCTATGAAGCATCTTTCGGAGTGTTGCAAGCATTTTGATAAAATAAATATGCTTATCGTCCCTAGCTAAACGAGCTAACATGTCTTGCGTGTCTTTGCCGTTGTTGTTGCTTCTACAGTCTCAGTCAGTTTCAGTCAGTTCGGCAGCCAAGTCAGTCGCTTTATTCTCTTTCTCGAAGTAATATACGTAAATGTTTATATATATATACATTTTTACTCTTTGATAAAGATGTGTGAGAGCTAATGCGAAATAACAAACATAAATATATATGTATATATATTAACGAGAATAAAACTATATACAATAAATACTTTTACATACGGTTAATTAATTAAAAAATATTTATTATTGTTCAACTTACGATCATTTCGTTTAGACGTTTAGTTTTCAATTCGTCTTATTAACGGTTTCACCTAAACGTGTTGTTTTTAAAACCAAATATTTCTGTGCAAATGTTTAAGGGCAAGAAGAAAAAAAACATAACAAGTTCGTAAGGAAAATGATTTAAAAAAAAAAAATAATAATAAATAAATAGAATATTAATTAATGAAGTTTATGTAAAAAACTTTACAAATTTTTTTTTTCAAAATACTTTAAAAATAAAAACAAGCAAGATAGAGGAAATTTAATTCTTCTTCTTAAAATATGTATGTCATGTGTGAAATGATTTCAAGCCAAGTTAAAGCAACAATTGTGATACTCAGCATTTCTCTAATGACAAAAAAGCGCAGCTGCCGATAAATGTGCGCTTGCGGTGGCTTCAAAACACAAAACAGATTAACATTTATACGTATATACTTTTGGCATTTAAACGAAATATTCAGCATAATAATAATATACGCAAGACTTTCTTAATAATAACGCGCGTATGTGTGTTTGTATGTGCATAAAATAATTTAAAAAAAAAAAAAACCTTTAACAAAAAATATAACGTTGATTAAAAATTGTTTTCAAGGGATGCATCTTTCTTTCTAACTAACTAACTAGAGGTCTGGAGTGGTAAACCCTTCGTAAAATTCATTGTTCTCTGTTGTTTTAACAGGTGCATTTATTATTTATGTGAAACTAACTGTAGGCGCAAGGAAAATTTGCCACAAAAACTATAGTTTTAAGGTGTCATCCTTAAGAAGAAAGGTTAACCTGAATAAAACATCCCCTAAAGAAGAAAGAAAAAAAAAAACATTATGCATGACTGACTGTCTGTTAAAAACCCTTTTCGTTAATTACTAAACAAAAGCGTAAACAATACCAATAAAATATTAATGGTTTGAAGTATAAACATAACTTTGTTAACTGAACCATATAAATGATTTTTGAAGAGAATATAGACCCAAAATACATAGAAGAATCAACAGTACGAATGTGTTGTTAGTACAACCTACTGCATAAGCAAATATATAGATTTGAATAATAGCAGATTCCTTTCTTGCCATATCCACGATACAACGAATTTTACAATAACAACATTTAACAATAATGGATACTGTGGCAATCAAAACCTCCCCGCCTCACGCACCGCTGTCCTCATCGCTGCAAAAGCATTTAAAACATAATAATTCAAGCAGCATCACTAGCAGCAGTGCTACTAGCAGTACTAGTACTAGGTGGTAGTAGTAGTAGTAGTAGTAGTAGTAGTAATAGTAATAGTAATAATGGTTGTACTAATAATAGTGCTAGCGGTGGTAATAATGGCACTTCAACCAGCACTTCATCAAATGATTTGTTGTATACAAAATCGAGTATTGGTGCATTTTTTCAAACTTGCAAGGTAAGCTTCATTAATGATTATATTAACACTTAATGTGAAAAAAAAAAAAAATATATAAAAGGAATTTTTTCCTCTTCTTAACATTTTCATTCATTCATTGATTTGTTTGCACATTTCCATAATGATTTTATAATCGTAACTCATTGCCATAAAGTTTTACTTAAGCACTTGGGAATGCTTAGCTATTCATACAATAAATAAATTGCATTCATGCACTAATACGTGTGAATGCAAAAAAACAAAAAAAAAAAAAAAAATAAAATCATGTACACGTTTTAAGCAAAGATTGCTGGTTATGTTGTTACAATGGATTTATTGCGACACATTGTCTCACTTTATAAATTGCAATACAAAATGAAAATAGTCGAATAAAGTTAAACCCGGCCCTTTAACTTACTTAACTGCAATTGTACTCAAATATTTTTACTTTTACTTTATCACAAATTCGTAATAAACTTCTTGAAATAAGAAAAGCCATAAAACATTTCCTCTTCTCTTAGATAATATATGAACAACTCAAGTGCCATTATGTTGTTTAAGGTAAATTAAGAATTAAGTTTTATTTCTCCCTTTCAATCTTTTCTTCCTTGTTTTCATATTTTCATTTTTAATTAATACATAAACGTTTTCAGCATTAATAGCACTCGTCTATTAAAAAAATGTCTTTCATTGGGTATAAAAACCTTTAAAATTCCATTCCATTTGCCCGTTACCCCTTCCACTTTCGAGTGCTTGAAGCGATAGATGATTTAATTGGTTCTCAAGTTCTCTCAAGTACAGGAAAGACATATACATTATTGTGTTATTACAAGTAAACGTAAAGAAGAAGCTTTAAGCGAACTTTGGATACTCTTCGATTAGGATGTATTTCGGAACACCTTCGAGTTTGCTTTTAATAAGAGGCATGCAAATAGTCAGTTCATTATTGGCTATTATTGATTGCATTCTGTAGATCATGTATGTTACGATGATGATGATGATGATGATGATAATGAAAAGTATTGAGAAATGAATTGAAGAGTTTCCAAGTTGCTTTATTTAATCACATAACTTGTTTTGGCCTGTTGAGGCAGGCCATCCTCACACATAATTAAGACAACCGACGGACGGACATGGCTACGTAAATCAATATATTAGTGGATTCATTCTTTTTGACCCACGTGACCCGCGTGATGGATGCGCTAAGATCCCCTCGGCTTATCAAGAATATATTTAAGATTAAATTTTGAAAATGTTCAAAGATTACTTGTGGGTGTCAGTTTAGTGATATTAAGCAAACTAAGTTTGCGATGATATGCGGATCGTGAACGGAATTGTAAAAGATTTATGTATGTAACTCTCACCGCCGGATAACAGATTTAAGGTAAACAGGGAGTGTTCGAACGCTTTCAGGAGTACTTACGTTACTGACAACTTTGTTACTCTGTTACTTTGTTAGAAATACCATTTTAAAGAAATTTGTCAACATTTTTTAAATCCATATTTTCGATGTTCTGAAGCAGGGCGACTTTTGAAAACATATTTTTTAAAACAGAAAACAAATGGAAAATGGTTTGTAAAAATCTGTGTTGTTAGGCCTTTTGGGTGATTTCAATTGAAATTATTATTAATAGAAATTTTACAACACCTTTGGAAGAATTTATGGCAATTGGAAGAACGCGTCATAAATAGGTACCCCTTAATTACTTAGGATAGTGCAAATTGTGTAATCTGTGTTCTTCATATTTTTATTTGTTTTATGTCATTACAATCCTGATAGGAAAGGGCAGGAGTATGACCATCCTGTCTGACGTGCATCGCAAAAGAAGTGTTTCTGGGGCCTCGGATCGTATCATATTCGAATGCTAATAGAGGTATACTCTATACTATACAGTGCTTATCTCTCCAGGATCTCCAGGATGAGATAATCGCTCAGTATGCCTGCAAAAGCAAGAAAACGCGATAAGTTTCATTCCTCCAGACATACAACTTCTTCCCCTTCTTTGGCAGGCTCTAAAATTGACATAATGCTATTGAAGATTCTCAAGAGATATTTCTTATAATCATAGATTCTCTCACTAATTACACTCAAACCACGCCTATTGTCACATCTATCCAAATAGAAGAATGAGTTCGATAATTCTGTTTATAGCACCGATAAATACCCATGTATATATATAATCTTTTGATCAGCTTTCAATTCAGATTTCACTCAGTAGTGTCCATCCGACCATACGCCATTTATTTGCATGGAAAGTGAAAACTTGAAAATATGCGTTCAGCGTCGAGGCAAACATAAAATTTGAAAATACGCGCGATCCAACTACAAGCTTATAAGACTGATACATAAAAGTATATCAAGATATCTTTGATTGTATTTATTATAAACCCGGCGCCGAAGCATGAATTGTCGAAACGAAGCATTAGAGACCCCAAAAACTATCTATATTTTTCATTAGCATCAAATTCTGAATCGATTTAAGTGGCTGTCAGGTTGTCCGCCTGTGCAATGTCTGTTGTAAGCCCGTCTTCTCGCTCTACTTCAAATTTGGCAGAAACATTGCAAGTTCTTGCATGCAGATTAATATTGAAACTGACTGATGAACTGATCGAAGTACATGCCTACGTAACGTACTACGTAAATGGAAGACACTGATGTTTTTCAAAAGGAATAAAAAATTGCTCTTTTGCTCATTCCTCGTAAACTACAAAAGATAAATCTACAAACATTTTTTAACGTATATTTTATGGGCGATGCTGTAGTATCTGCTGTAGTATGAAAATCGGTCAAGTCTACTCAACTTTAGGTGGTGTCATAACTTCCTAGTTTTTCATTACCTTTAAAACGCCTATTTCAAAAATCCCATAGAGTAAATAAATTGTTGGCCAATTTCAAATTAGAAGCACTATTCATCTGTCCATCTGCCCAAATGTATTGTATTCGTGGTAGACATTCTCCCGTTTCGAAAAGAGTTTGAATGTGGTCCAAACAGGTCGAAGAACACGCCTACAACGCCCACACCTCTGTACAACGAAAACTGTTACTCATTGCTGATAAGCTACAAGATATAGACGATATAAATTTCCACGAAATTATTCTACACAAAATAGCATAGCGGTGATGAGTATAGAAGAGTCGATTCTAATCGAAGATAACTTTCTTCCTTGTTTCTTGTTTTTTTGTTTTTTTTTTTTTTTTTTTTACGTAAGCAATCGGTCTGTAAACGCCTTCCATGGGTGTATTACCGTCATGGGTGGGGAGCAAGAGAGAGAGAGAGGGAGAGAGAGAGGAAGATAGGGAATATCAGCAGTTTGGCAGATAGGTTCCCGACTGATGAGTGATATGGTGATGGCTATGAACAAACAGCAATAATTTATTGGTTTTTAAACAATATTTCAGAATTGAAAGCAACTCGCGTGAACTAGAATAACTGAATAAAGATATGGAATACGGCACACTTCGATAAGACTTTCTTGCTAACGTTGGTGGATCTATGCATACATTTTGCATCGAATTTAAAACTTCACAGTATTTCATTGGCTTGCCCGACGAAGAGATTAAATCCGATCTGCGTATCGTTCAAATTGCGAAAAAAGCCTTCATTTAAGCGGAAATTATTGGAATACAATTTTGGTCTGTGTCGGTCTGCCTGTCTAGCTTTTAATTTCTATCAGCGATAGATAGAGGAATACAGCTTTGGTCTGTCTGTCTCTCTATTTCTATCAGCGATAGATAGAGGAATACAGCTTTGGTCTGTCTGTCTTTCAATTTCTATCAGCGATAGATAGAGAAATACAGCTTTGGTCTGTCTGTCTTTCTATTTCTATCAGCGATAGATAGAGGAATACAGCTTTGGTTTGTCTGTCTTTCTATTTCTACCAGCGATAGATACAGGAATGCAGCTTTGGTCTGTCTGTCTTTCAATTTCTATCAGCGATAGATAGAGGAATACAGCTTTGGTTTGTCTGTCTTTCTATTTCTACCAGCGATAGATAGAGGAATGCAGCTTTGGTCTGTCTGTCTTTCTATTTCTAACAGCGATAGATACAGGAATGCAGCTTTGGTCTGTCTGTCTTTCTATTTCTAACAGCGATAGGTAGAGGCCAACCAAATTTTTTTTGCTTGTCAGCCCAACAAAGACGAAACTCGTCGTTCGTCGACAAGAAGAAACGGTATTTGCTTCAAAACAAAATTACTAGAATATACATTTCTTGTAGTGCATGCACGTCTGTGCTTTACTAGTGAAATGCTGAAAGAGACGGCTTAAGAAAGTTTACACGTGATGCATAACTTAAGCAAAATGATAAAGAAAAAGTTTAATTAGCATTAAAAGGGAAGAACAAGACACCGCTTAAAATGCATAAATTTCCACAAATACATGTCGAGCATAAATATTTATTTGATTCTTAATGTTTTCTATTTTTGTAATTAGTTTTCTTCTTTTTTTTTTTTTTTTTTTTTCATGGTTTTATTTTCTTCTGCGGTTGCACTTTTCTCAAGCGTAATTGCTTTTCCACGTCTTCTTTTTTAAAGTTTACGATGATTTCCTTTTTTAATTTAGTTGCTAGAATTTTTGAGTCACACATTTGTGTGTTTTCTTATGTGTCTCATCTTTTTAAAAGTAAACTTTTTTATTTGAGAATTAAGCCATAAACTAATGGCAGATGGTTTGCGTATTTGTGATTAAAAAAAAAAAAAAAAAAAAAAATTTTGGGAAAAAATAC
>CCAG010004377.1:0-19092 GCA_001077435.1 Glossina morsitans morsitans | reverse complement strand
TGATAAAAAAAAAAAAAAAAAAAAAAAACTTTCGTGCAAAAATCACTTCTCAGCTCTGTGTCAACGATAGTCGGAAATGAAATTTAAAAATCTGTGCCATTATGAAATCATAAAGGTGGAGTATCTGTAATTTGTTTTCAGCAGAATAGATATGGAATTCTTTTACTTGCTCCGCTTTGGCTATAAATAATTTTATGACACTTCTGAGGTTAACCCAAGGTTTTACTGCTTCAAATTACTGTTCGTGTACATTAAATTTCTTTAGTTATATGATGTTTGTTTACATATTGCTTGTCCTTGTTACCCTTAAAGTAAAGCGAACAACATATTCAGGTGTTGAAATATACCGACAAACATCAGTAAGTACATTATAAAGTACTTTTTTTTTCCTGTCGATGCAATTGATTATGTCAGCAAGAGTAAGCATCAAAAAGAAAAAGGAAAAAAAGAATACCGGAGGAAACCGCAAAACTTTACGATTTTGTTGTTTTTTTTTTTTATTTTTTTTGCTGGCTAACGAAAAGTATTTCAAACATGCTTGCTGGCATCTTAGCATAGGAAATGTATGTAAAAAACGGTCTTGAAACACATGGTTGCAGTAAGCAGTTAACAGATGTGCTGTCTGTTTTCATACAATAGTTTGGCAAACATGATATAAGTCTTTAAGAATCAGTTAAAAAGAACGTAAAAAAACGAACAGGAATATGCCATAATCGCCCTAAGTCGAATAGTGAATACTTATCAGTTAAGGTGTATGTACGCGCGCAAAATGTTTGCCCAAAAGTTTTACTATTTTCGATATTTTTACGTTTTCTTAGAAACTCTGCATGTTAATCCCCTTTTCGATCCGTCTAAGTAGACGAGTAGGTAAGAATCACGACTAACAAGTGAATGGTCGCGAGTTCAAGTCCCAAGTGCGCCAGAATTTTTTTTCTTGCTCGTGCCTATAGTGAGCACTCTATCGATAAAGGACGGCGTAACACTTATGGCTTGGGCGCACTCAGCCATTAACTGCCGCGCCACCACCTCGTTACTTCTTTCTCTTTCTGCCTGTCACCGTGTTACGCGAATAGGAGACATTCCTTCTGGTAATGTAAAAAGAAGGAAAAAAGATATGGAAAAGTAAACCTTAACACGTGATTTCCTAAAAAGTCGTTTTTACGACCCAATGCATGATTTCAAGGTGGTGCCGTAAACGTGTAGTGGCTTACATCGTCTTGTAGATCGTAGGTATTTATTGAAGGCCTGGGTCGCTAATGGACAGCTTTGCCTTGTGCCGGTTAAATAAGAACAATGAAGATTTACGCTTGTTAAAGCAGTGGCACAAGAAGGTGAACTCTAGGTAAGGCTAGGTAAACTTATTAGGAAAACACAAAGAGAGACACAGAGTTACTTAGTTCCAAATGTGAATATGTGTAAGTATGAGTTAATTATCAGAAAAATAAAAAGGATGACAAATAAGTTTTTATCCACGCCTTCTTATATCATTTCAAATTCGCCGGAAAGGAGTAGAGAGATGGAAGAAGACCAAGCGAACTATTTTAGAAATTTTTGTTTTTATAAGACATCACTCAATAAATTTGTAGGGTGATATCTAAATGCAGCCGTAGCTGACAAATTCATATGATTTTGAAATACCGCTATTAACATTCCACCGTTAGCTTACTTTTGTTTTTGTAAAAGAAAGGAAAAGTCGGAATATTTCTAAACACAGATATATAGCATCGCTGAATAATGTTGCAATGTCATGAAATTTTGACACATTTCATTTGAAACGTGCTACTATCTAAAAATCATATCGTTTTGTCATTACCCATATACTATGTCTTTACGTCCGTCCTACGAACTTATTGAGTAATGTATCATCTTTGAGACTTGAAAATACGATCATCGGGTTGTTAGCCGTGATCCTATGTCTACTCGACTCGGATGGACGTATATGTAATAAATTAAATATATCTGAATTTTGTGGAGGCATAAAAAAATGCAATTTATCATCTACCTACACACATACACGAAATTTACAGTCTTTTCTCTTCCGAAATCTTTTATAGAATTTACTGAAACATTTTAGCGCCATTTTGCTTTGTAGAAGTCAATAAAATAAATTTTACTAACTGTTGTCTGTGTGTGTGTGTGGGTTGGTATTAATGGATATTTAATTTATAATAAAAACGTTTTTTAAATGTTATTCGATTTTAAAACACTTTTGATATATTTAAATAAGTGACTACCGAAGTAAGAAGAAAAATACAAAAATCTTTTTATAAACAAAGTTCATTACGTAATCTAAACACATTATGTGTATGTAACAAGCGCGATTTGATTTTTGTTTTTGTTTTCCTTCAACTACTCACGTCTGGCTTGTAGACAAGAATCAAGTAATGTAGCTTTTAAAGCAAAAGTTTTAGACCGGATATCGAGAAGATGTCATGCAGTGTTTGAAGTGAATTGAGAGATGACATTACAATATTAGTTATTCTATATGCTTAACCATAGGTAAAGTTATTGGCGACAACATAGCTATGGATATGAATTAAAATTAATTATCATCTACTGAACAATGAAAAGTTTTTTTATTCATTTCATATTACATTTATATTCATTTCAAGCCTTAAAGAGAAGAAGATTTTAGATCAAATCGTTAGTGATGTTATCAGCATAGTCATAAAGCCGTCCACACACACACACACACACACACACACGCACACACTAGCGTTTATCAGCTTCCAGTAGTGCACAAATAAAAAACAGTCAGAAATGATTTTTACGAAAGTTCTTCATGGGTGAAGAACTGGAAAAAATATATATATTCCGCCCGTCCGAATATATTGTTTACATCTCGATTCTTTTTTTATTATTCGAGAACAAATGGAAAACGGTTAGACTATGTTGCGAAAGTTCATCACACAGTTAAGAAATGGGAAAAGATCAATGTATTTCGCTTGTCCGAAAATACGGTTAACATTTTGATTTTTTCTTGTTCATACACAAGTAAAAAACGGTCAGAAATGATTTTTGCGAAAGCATGTCATAAGTGAAAAACTGGAAAAAAATATATATGTATTCCGCCCGTCCGACAATATAGTTCACATTTAAATTTTTATTAAAGATAATTATTGTGAAGGTACTTCGTAGTTAAGAAATGGGAAAGGATCCATGTATTTTGCTTGTCCGAAAATAGAGTTAACATTTTGATTTTTTTTTGTGTGAAGACAAATAAATATTCAAAGCAAGAATAGTTATCGAGGTGTATACGTTACAGCGTTATAATCTGAAAATCTGAAATTTACATTACATGAAATTTATCGTAAAAAGAAATTAAATATTGTTGAAGACATTGTTATTTGCATACTGAAAAACTGAATTCTTGATTCTGAACGAAGTCGGAGAAATGATTTTATTCATTATAAAAATTTAAAATATGTAATAAGAGAAAGAATCTGACAATGTTACTACTGAGTCCGTTTTGTTTGTCATGCGATTATCCTTGAAGACCATTTAAGATGTATACCCATTTCCGTGTATAAACATTTCCGAGTAATCCACTGCGTGAACTAGGTGCTACTCGCCTACTTCTTGATGTCCTCTCATGCTATTCAATGCAGTTTAGATAGAAATTTGGCAACTTATACAAACAGTTGAAGGCATTTGAACAAAGCTTTTCCCAATTGATTGCTTATCAGATTGGAATCAGCAAAAAATTCAAAACTTCCGTTTGTTGAACATTTCACATATTAACTACAACGGATGGAACAAGTCGTAACTAGTTCGATATTGTGGGAGCTCCAATAGCGCAAAATACCTAATAAATCTGGCAAATAAACTTCCTCTTCTATTAGGTCAAATACGAATATGACACCCTACATTTCACGTCTTTTGTCAAGGATAGATAAGGCAGGATCCTATCCCAAATTAGGGAAGAAGTTGCGTTGAACAGATTCGAGTAGGCCATCATGGAATCGATAACTATGAAGCGAAACCATAGATGAATATTAAAACGTTATTCTAGGTAAACATGTATACAAACTTCTGGTAACATATGGTTCATTAAAATCTTTAGATCATCTTTCTATAAACCTCAATATGAATATCAAAGTTGAGTTTTGAGTCGAAAATCACATTTCACGGGATGTGACTATGAATACGATAATAGTAGGTCAAGGTATTCATTAACGCAAATGTTATTTTTTATTGATTTATTTATTTATTGTGAATTTATTGTTATGTAATTAGTTGCATACACATGTACAGGTTCGTAAGGGTAACGGAATGGCGTATAAGTGTTTCCCAAGGCGAAAACGATTGATTCGATTATAAGCAGAAACTGACAAATCGAGAAAATTGAACGATGAACGTTAGGTTAACTCAGTAGACAGCATTGGGAGGGGTCGAGATGGAAAAGAAATGAAAATTATATTCTTTAATATAAAAAGTATCTTAAATTTATTCATTTATATTATTTATTATTATCGGTTGTAATTGCCAAGTGAACGCAATAAAATATCTGTAAGAAATTAAAAAACGAACGACTTAAGAAACGAACTTGAAATAGTTTTAGGATTAATTTCTCCGAATCTCAACAAAGCGAGAGAGATAAGGAGTTGGCTTTTTATTACGATTTCAATCGAGAGACATTTTATTAAACAATCATACAAACATCATTGATCAGCATGTATGTGGGGGGAAATTAATATAAAAATTTGTTTAATTTAGCAAAAGGCTTAAATGATGCTATTGGGACGTCATAATTGATCTTTTGAATTATTGTCTGAAAAATTATAACTAAGATAACTTAAATGCAACTAAAATTTTTTTTTAGACTGCCACCTAATGAAATTGTAAATTTTAACACTTTTTTTTTTGTCTGTTTATTTTTCTTTTATCATCATCACTACTCTAGGAATGCATGTATATTCGATACTGTGAAAGTTTCTTATTTAGTTAGTCAGTCAGTCTGTATACAATCAACAGACCTGAACAGCATTGAAATACAAAGAAACCTCTTGTTCAAATTTTCTATACAATAAAATTATCAAAGCTTGAAAGTAATACATACAACAACAATTATAACCGTGTAACTATATAGGCATGTATGCATGTAGATTTGCCGTTCAATCATATTCAAATGTAAGCCTTAGACAGGCGTTACTGGCGAATGCTTTAAGTCATAATAATACAACTTAATTGCTACCTGTGGTTCCTTTTGTAAAACGAGCAGGCAGCATTTTCGATCAAAATAATTACTCTTGTCCAAAAGTTAAATAACTTGTAATACACAAAGTCAAAGAGGAAAAAAAGCTTGCAAAAACGACATAACGGACCACGGTCTACGGTCCACCGTTGAGTTTCTTACGTCATTTCATTAATTTAGAACGTTTCAAAGAAAAGCATTACATGGCACGTGGTCGGAATGCTCGCCCAATCCGAAGCATTTTCAATAGCGTTCATAAACAAATGCAGTGAAATTCGCTACCTATTGGCTGAACATAAGAATACATAATGCGGAGAAGAGAGTCTGAATCGATTGGTATATTGGATTGGATAAAGCTGAAGCTATATAAAGTCCTTGTGGTTATTGTATGCATGCGCATAAACTTAATATACCCTCGTGCCGCAATTAGTGTATGGCATGAAGACAAGAAAACTAAGAATGTTAGCAAAAAAACCAAAAAAAAAAAAAAAAAAATTATAATATACACTTAAAATATAAGATACACTATAAAATAATGGGTGTGTGTGTGTGTGTATATGTGCATTGCTGTAATTTTATTTAAATAACAACAGAAGCACACCTAATACATAGAGACAATAAAGGAATAATCAATAAATAGACGCTTACTACTATCGTTTGCGTTATGACATTTTCTTCTTCTTTTTTTCACTAAGCAGACCACGTTAGAAAATTATTTCTTTTTAATTGTTTTGTAAGTGCATCTATCGTATTTACTTTTAATCCCTGTTCTAGATAATGCTGCCAAGAGTTAACTTTCTACCGCAGGCCAGAGTTATTCGGGCTTCGAATTGAAAACCGACGGGGCATGGTTTAAAAAAGAACTAATGATGTGATAGTCAGCAGTGGTCCTTAGCAACAAATACTATAATAATGGATGCAATGTTCTCTGCGCCAGCGCAATGTTGCACCCCTTCCTTTCCTTCTTGCGATCATTGTTCATATCGCAAACTATCGTCGCCAACTTTCCCTTTTTTTGTATTTCTTATAAATCATTTGAAAAAACAAAATAAGCTTCACGTTGGTTAAAAAAGATTCCCAAATGAAAGTCCGTTGAGGTCAGGCAAGTCATGTGACGCACAAATCTTGATATTTATTTTAAAGTCATCTCTTTTCCAATGATTCGATAATAGGGGGAATAGAAATTTCAGACATTTGCCGAACTTATTACTGTTTTGATAGAATTTTATTAGAGTTTTTCCAGAATATAATGCGCTTCTCATGAGGTGAGGAAGGTTTTGAATATCGGAGCTTGAAAATAGACGAATCACATTTAAGCCTTTTATGCCTTATGTTTCTAAGCTGTCTTATCAGAAACTATAACTTTTATAATTTCTGAGTGACGAGCAAAAATCCACAAGTTGTTGGTTAAAAGAAGCAGAACTGCGTTCAGCTTACGTTCCACTCCGGGCTTATACTCTTAACAATTTGACCCATTTTCAATATCAACTTGCGTGCAAGAACTTCTAATGTTTCTATCAAACATCAAGTCGATATCTTCATTTTTGCGACGAGGACAGTGCCAACAACAAACACCACACAGATGGACAGACATGGCCAAATGAATCAAGAATATATTATATATGCTTTATAGGGTCTCACACATATATTATGATAAAAAAAACGAATGAATCTGCGCCCATCCCTCAGTGGTGGGCACAAAAAGAATAAGAATAAAAATCTTACGTTCGTTTGCTGATGATACTTGGAAGTAAGTTAAGATGTTATGAGCGAAGGTTTAATGCCTTCATTTTCATTTTCCGATTTTGAAGATTTCAAAAATAATATCTCCCGCAATACAGTCGTAGGGTGAGGGTGAGTATTGCTTTTTAAATTATATCAAACTTTAAACGAAATGTGTCAAAGTCATCCTACGAACTTATTGAGTGACGAGACGACAAAATTGCCTATGAATCTTACACATACACCTCCTGACTTCCGCAATAATTTGGATCTCACAAGAAAATTGGCAAAATTGATGGGTAGGTAATAAGAAGGATAACCAGCATCTAAAAAGATTAACAAAATTTCGTGACATGTTATGAAGGTCTATAAGGGCTTAAGGGTTTTCCTCGATGCGAGGAGAATTGGAATAGTGGCCTTCACGAAAAGAAATGCGTTTGTGAGCTTTGATGGCGCGAAACGCTCAACCTCTTATTTCTGTAAATAAGTTCTTTAAGCTTCAGTCTAGCTTTAGTCCACAACACCATTGTAAATTCGCAGTCCAATGGTGCGAACCTTATTTAAAACATATATTAAGAATTTTCCGTTCCAAGGCATACTTTAATTTTATATTTACTTTTTTTTATGCGAAAAAAAAAAATATTTAATCTGCTTTTTATTTCATCCCATTTCATATTTAAGTAAACGCGAAGCAAAGATTTAGATTCGGCGTGGGCGTCTATTACGGTTACATTTCTTTTCATATCGACGAATTGTTACTCATAGCACTTGAAATATTATCTAAAACATATTAATTTAGGTTTGACTAAGCTTTGGTTTTATATTTCTTTTTATCTTTTCTTATTTATAGAAATATGATATTAGATTACCTTTTTCCTTCTCTTTAACGTACTCACATATATATACAATTGTTTTTTCTTTTTGGTTTTTGATATACATTCGTTTGTCCGTTACAAACCATTTCTAATTGTCTAACAATGTTCGGTTTGCGTTGTGTGTAAATGTATGGTTTTATTTATTATTTATTTATTTATTTAGTTTTTTTTTTTTTTTTTGGTTTTGTAACTAATCCAGTTTTCCTTTTCTTTTCTTTATTTTTTTTGTTTTTGTTATTATTTTGGTAACACAAAGTCCAGTTTTAGTACGCGTTATTCGAAATGCTTAGGTACATACAAATTTTCTTATAAGATTGAGGTTAAGAAAAACTAAATGATAAAAATGCAGAGTGGAAAATGTTTAACTTTAATATGTCAATCCTTTCATTCTAATGTAATTAAATTAATGCAAGATATATAAATTGTACCTGTAATCAACGTAAAACCCAGCCGTGCATCTGGAATTCCTGGATTCCTTTGTTAAACTTTGCTCAATATATTTAATTTTCTTTTTATAAAAACTTAGTTTCGCTATATATGTGTATTTTCAGATAAGGATATTATTACATATATTATATACATATATATGTGTATGTGTCAATCATTTCGACTTCCCATCGAATTTTCTGCTCAACTTTTTGCTCGTTTTTGTTCGTGTAGCTTTGAATTATACTTCCGCGTACTGATCATTCCGATCGTTAACCTATTCATCTATCTGGTCCCAGATTTGTCCATCGTTCCCTTTCATTTTACCAACTAATCTTTTGCCTATACTTGTCCGCCTGCCCGCCTGCCCGCCGCTTAGATATCGCGAACCTTTTGGCGATCCTTAATTTTGTTTGGCCATGACCTGCTTGTCCTTTCGTACGTCCACGTATTTTTGTCGACGCATTTTTCCAACTCGTTACAATATCAGACAATCATTTGGTTGAACATTGCATCATTCAGTCTCTCCTTCCACTATGTTCTTTGTCTGTCCATATATCCGTCTATATATATCGTTGATTGGACCGTTTATCTAATATTCTTTCCGTTTCAATTTCCTCTTTAAGAATAAAAGACAAAGTAGATTCAAGATAATTCGAAATTTATTTAACTTGAAGGATCTAAATACTTAAAACGAATGATTTCAGTATCGTCAATGCAATTACAAAATGTATTGTATTACTGATTTTCTGAAATGTAAACCATATTTTCGGGCAAAAATACTAAGCAATGTGCTTTCTTTACCGTGGTGGTTGCTGTTGAGAAATGCCTTGGTGGCTTGAGCAAAGCAAAACTACTATAACTAAACTATAATCTCAACTTCTCTATAATATGATAATTAACAAAAAACATTTGAATGCATAACTTATTTGTAATAATGCTAAATCAATTCATATCAATATATCGCATCTAAATGGCGTCATCATTACTCTATCATATTTTCAAAGTTAATTGATCTTAATATCTAGAAATAAAAATGAAATTTTACGAAAATTCTTTTGTCTCACAGTTTTTCAGTTTGTGTCTTAAGTCTTTTCTTAGATTTTCGATATTTTTTTATTTTATTATTTTACTATAGAGAATTTTCTTTTTTACTACATTGCTTGTAAATATAAATGAAAAATAGGAAATTAATACACAACAACGAAAGATAAACCGGTTTTAAGTGCCTCGTTAAGATTTAAAAGAAAGCGTTAGAAGCCTTTTTCCAGATTTTAATATGGCGCGCAAAATAAACCTTTACAAGCAAACACACACATTCGTCTATGTATTTTGTTTCAGTTGATATAATCTTCCTAATACTTATGTTTATGAAAACTTATTTACGATCTTTAGATTAATATATACCTATATATATATATATATAATATATACATATATTATATATACATATATATATAATATATACATATATTATATATACATATATATATAATATATACATATATACATATATTATTTATACATATATGATATATACATATATGTATATATAAAAGCAAAAAAAAAAAAAAAACAGAAAAAAGCAAAATATGTTTTCAAAAATCCCGAATAAAGCAGCTGTGCCTTATTTCAATTAAGTAATATAATAAAATAAACGAGTCTGAAGTCATGCGTCTGTTAACCAGACAATTACGTTTTTTTATTTAAGCTCTGTAAGTATAGTTTTTTTTTTGTGATTTTGATTTCGAACAATCGAAAAATCCTAACAAGAATTTAATGAAAAAACCAATAAATTCTAGAAAAAGAAAAAAACTAAATAAACCAAAAGACTGACCTGAAACGGTATGAAATGTAAACGAAATCAAAAGAAACGAGCTAAACGTAAAAAAGCTACTTAGGAGAGAGACTTTAAGAAAGAAAAAGACAAAACAGACGTATATACGCTAAGATACACACACCTATGAATAGTTTTATCTTTAAAAACCTTCCATTGCTTGTGTATAAAATACAAGATATACATAAATAAAACTAACAGGCAAAACAAAAGAAAAGCAAAGAAAAGAGAATGAAGCAAGAAAATCAAAAACTACACTTATGTTAAATAAAGATAAGAAAACATCAACAACAACAACAATCAACTGAAAGCTGCTTTAGAAGCAACCATTTCGAACCTTTGAAAACAACGAACTCTTTGCAGAGTTAAGCTACAAAATGTTGCTGTCGCTTTGAAAGCAACATCTAAAGCATACAACTGTTGTTTACTATCAAAACCAGTTTACTTACTTTTCTGTTTCTGCTAAGTAAGAAGAAGAAACAAAAAAAAAAAAAACTTAGGCCACCAAAGTTAAAAATACAACACACCGTACACGTATAGATGGAGAGACAAACATGATGATGAAGTTTTACTTATTGTGTTTTTTTTCCAAAAGTTTCTCTAGAAAATCTTTACCATAGTTGTTTACATAGCATACATAAAAAAATGGCCGTTTCAAACGAGTTTGAGCGTTTTTTTTTTATATTCACCACTTAGTTGTACTTACGCCCATAGAAGCGATATTCAGTTTACAAAATATTTGTAACGTTTTAATTAATTTTAAATTAATCAAATTAATGATTATAATGCCATAGATTTTAAGCATCCTCGTCACTCCCTGTTTATTGAAATCACGATTACGATCTAAAGCTTTGCGAACTTGTTTTCAAAAAAAAAACAAAACAAAAACAAAAAAACATGAAAGACAAGCGAACATAACGGACATAATTATTTCGAAAAAATACCAAAATACTAAGTAAAAGAAAAATATATCTTCTGATGCATATATCTGATATTTTTAGCGTAATCAAAGAAATTTCTATTATGCATGCCCTCATGATGGGCGGAAAAATAGATTTCATCCAATATGTATATCCAGTATGAAAGTGTAGTGTGTAAACTTAATAATGTCTGAAATTTGCTTCGCTTTTCTTTACTTTTAGGTTTTGTGGCATTTAGATGCTTTTCGTCGTTCATTTCGTGCTTTAAATCAACATGTCTGCAGTGGACCAGATTGTATATTTTGCGCTTTAAAGGTAAGTTTTTCTCTTGTACACTTACGTTAAGGCGACAAACATGTTTGAAATATTAAACAAAAATATGCCACAAAATGCTATAGCATTGCCAAATTCTTCCTTAAAAAACATTAAAAAAAGTATTTAAATTAGAAAAAAGATAGAGTTTGTTTATGTTTGTTATAAATTTGCTTGTACATAAAATAGTTTTCTTTGTTTGCCTTATGAATGTAACCGGCAGGTTAAAATTACCTTTTATTTAAGCTAACATAAAGCAAATTTTTATAACATACCTCCAGGCTATTGTTTAAATTGAAAAATAAGCTTACAGTCGGGTATTGGCAGCAGAGATTCATAAACTTTTTTTGCCTGGAACATAGACTTGAATACTTTCTGAGTTGTGAGAAGATTTTTAAGAATCTCTTAAGGTCGTTAGCCATGCGACCATTAGGAGAAGTAGAAGAAGCTGCTGTGCAACTAGCGGTATACTTTTGTACCTTTGATTTAAAAAAAAATCTATTCTTTATTACGAAAATGTAGTCAAATATTTTATTTTATAAACGCAAGAAATATATGCCAAGCATCGAGAGTATTTCTTAAGTGAAAAATTAACCAAAAAGTAGTTTATGAAATTTTCTTCTAGGAGTTTTGACTTCTATTGCGTCTCGCCTCGACTTCGTTTAATATTTGCATGTTGCCGAGATTGGACGCACATTTTTAAAATTATGCATATAACCGGTGTTGGTTTTGTCTTTATCAAGTGAACTTTGGCGAAAAACAAAAAGTATAAAAATTATCCTTCACCTACACCTAAAAACAGCTATCTTACTAGAAAGAATCCTTTATAATCTCCATGAAAACAATTTACCGACCAAAAATTTACTTAGCTTGGAATTAACGAAACTTTAAACTATAAAAAGGAATTGTCAAACGATAATCTCTTGTTTTCTCCATTAAAGGTAAATATGAAAAATGTTTTCCTCTTAATGTCATACCCAATGTGTCTTAGATATCAATAAGGAATCTTAATCTCAACGGGCTAATAGTCGTTTGTAAACCTTTTTTATTACCAATGCATATGAAAATAACGGATCCATTTTCGTATTCACTGAAATTACATTTCGTGATTACGGCTCGTGACTGTCGCTGAAACAACCAATACAAAGATTGTATTTTAATAGCTTTCTCCCGCCTTGATACCTTAAAGAGAGAGTTTAGATAATCTTGAAAGTACTCTACCCTTATAAATCCTCTTCTCTGAGTTGGAAGACTTTTAATTTATTACCTTAACTATATGGCAGTGTTCTTAGCAAGTTCGCGAATACCACATTGTCCATTAGTTAATTTTTCCCTAAGTCTTCTAGAGTCTAATAAGAGTTTCAGAGTTTTTTTTACTCGCTAAATTCCAAAGCTCTTAAATTGTAGCATATTTTAAAGCTGTTCGAAATATTTTCAAAACTAAACGAGGCATTTATTTTCAGTTTTTATCGCAAACATGTTTGCTGTCTAACGATTAAATAGATTTACTATAACAATTTTTTGAGCTAAATGAAAAAAAATTATTATTTGTCAATATGTGCGTGTGTCTTTAAATTTCATAAAAAACTTAAATATTATAGCCAGTGCAAAGCCAACATTAATAATATTAAGGTAAGTAAGAGCTTTTTATTTTTTATTTTCCTTTTCTTTTTTTTTTTTATATACATATAAATATACATCAAGACTAGGTAGAATGATGGTATTTATTAATTTTGTCGTTCCATTTGTACCAGCTGAAAAACACATAAGAGTTTTTCTAAAGTTCCGTAAAATCCAACTAACAACAATCCTGTTTATGATGTTCAAAAGTCCCACTATTGCCATGTATTCGGGCATTTTTGAAATTGGAAGAGCCATGAAATAAATCGCAAATATTATATATCTATACATCTTCCTTCTGATTATTTTTATCGCAATACGTAAGAGAAATGTTCCCATTTACCTAATCGATAAGATAACTGTTAAGAGAAGATTATTTGAGATGTTGATTATTCAAAATCCGTGATATTTAGTTGATTTACAGATTTCATAAATGTTTCGTATTGATTGTTAGTAAATTGTAAACGTGTGTATTGACATCGCAAACATTTTTAATAATGATGAAAGCCATAAACTACCCTGAGACGAATCAAATATATTCTCTTTTTGATATATGGATAAGTAGGGAACGCTACAGTGGAACACGGCCTATCATGAAATACACTACTCTACTTAACTTGGTAGAGGTATTTATATAAAATCTTTTCAAAATAAGATGTTATATGGAAAGTGGTCAAAAAAGGGTTCCAATCTAAATCTTTTTTTAGTAGCGTTTGTTCTTCAAAAATACACGACTTGCCGATTGAATACCAGAATATAAGATAGACAGATAGAGAGACAGGCTCAGAAAATGCTTTTGAATCGATCAGTTAAAAGAGGAACTATGTCAAGTCCTTCCGGGTGTTTCGTACATCCGCATTTACTTAATATACCCTTATACGATATACAAAACATTACAAATTTCCGTTAAATGTGAATGCAACTTGCTAGCGTACGATCTTGATAAGTATAACAAAAATAGTTGGCCAAAATATTTCAAAATATTTTTACATCAGTTTCGATTTTTTATTTGATACGGGCGCCTATATTTCAACAAGATATCCAAGTGATAAATTGCAGTTTCGTCCAACGTCGTTTGCGCTATTTAGGCGAGCCATGGGGGGACATCGCTGAATTTCTTCATAATTTAAGATTGTTTAATATACTTTTAGAACTTTTAGGCTGCTTAAGGCAGCCCATACAACAACAAATTTTAGTGTCTTTATATACTGGTGGATACAATGAATACTTCGATGTATATAATTTTTTTTTTTTTTGAAGATTTTAACATTATATTTAAATTGGAAGAGAGAGATTATATCCAGTGACATTCTTGCTAACTATTGTTTAGAAATATACATAAATATATATATATATATATATGTATATATATATATATTTTTTGTATAAATGACTCATTTTTAATTTAAGATGACAATAATTTTTTTTATTCTTCTTTATTCTTATTAAAATTGTCGGACTTAATAACATTACCTCGCTCTCGCGAAAAGTTGCTCAATCGTAAACAGCTTGATTGGAGTGATAAAAAAAAAAAACACATTTAATACCTAAATAAAAAAAAAAATTTATTCTCTGCTTATAGAATAACATATACAATTGCAATCTTTATACAAGGGATGTTATATAGAAAAATATTTAAGTATGAAAAATTGACGTAAGAAAAAGTCGGCCGAGCGACTATTACATAAGCAACGTTTAAAGATTCGAATCGAATTACTATTGAATTTGTAAGTCGACATGGCTGATGCAAAGAAACGTAAAGCTTTGAGATCGAATTTATTGCTCTAGTTAAGGACAGATGGTCGGGAACAATTTGCGTAATTTGCATAATGTATTGAATCTTTAATGCGTACCTACTAAGCATTCGACTTTGTAGCATACACAATAATAAAGACTCGCCGACGTCGCATGACTTGTCTTAACTAAACTTGTAATTTTTAAATTTGATTTTTTTCTCCGTCAAACTGACAACTGAGAAAAAGGAGCCTTTGAATTCAATTTTCTTACTCACTCCAGTCAAATTTTTGTTTTTAAGATCTTAAATGGACTGAAAGGTACGCGGATCCGCCTGCCTTAATGTGAATATTAAATTTGTCAAGAGTACTTTATAGAATTGTTGATGTGACTTTCTATTATGAATACACAAGCTGGGGATGCATATTTTACGCATATTTTTCCTTCTTCCTTCTTATAGTACTTTTGATTCTTTTTTTTCTTATTTTATACTTTTCCCATATCAGGTTAGTGCCGAAAGAAAATTTGCATTTTAAAAAGATCTCTACAGTAAGAATTTTGTCAAAATTTTCAAAAAAAAACGTACAAGTTCGTTGCTTAAGTCTTTCACGTAACCGCACTCTTATGTTATAGGCAAACCATGTACGTGCATAAGGAATGTTTACAAAAATAGTACTCTTATGTATTGTTAAGGATTCATTTTGTAGACATATTGACGACGTCGGTTTATCTAATTAAATCAGCAGCTAAGGGTTACTTTGCATAAATGTATACATGTCTGAGCGAGACAATATCCCTTAAGTCTTATGTTCGCTTACGGATGGCGAAAATGTGTTGCACATGTTTCTTCTTACCTATTAGCTGGCCGAGTATTGCAATATGAGTCTTTACTGTATTTCAAAAGTTTCGATTTTCTCCCGATCTCTTAATTATATAACGGCAAAATGTTAGTTTTTAAGATATTTTTCATTCAATCATTAAGCTGAATACCTTTCAATCTACCTGTTCTGTTATAGTTATGTTATTATTTCTTTTTTTTTCCCCCTTTTATTTTTTATTTTCAATTTTATTCATTTTTCTTTTCTTTTTTTTTTTTTTTTTTGTTTTTTGATCTGAAATTGAAAATGGTCAAAATTTCATCATAATTTGTGTTTACCTTTTTGTTTATCATTTTCTTTTCTTTCTTCTTTTTTGTTATGAAAAGTCACGTTTTTCTTCTTGATGTCGGTATGATTATTGCTTGTTACCAAATTCTCTGTTAATTCCCTCGAGATGTAACACGTAAGACTTGTAGGAGAAATCTTCTTTATAATACGAGTGTAGCAAAATCAATGCAGTATAATAATGATTTAGATTAAAAAATGTAACCTTTAGAAAATAAAAAAACCAAAAAAAAAAAAATCTGGTTTTACAAAAGATCAAAGCTACAGTACACAACGGCAAAATGTGGTTTTAAGGTAAGACAGTTATATGAATTATTTATTATTAGTTGAAACAACAAAAAAAAAAAAAAAAAAAATTAAAAACAAACAGCTTTTTGATATTAAAGAAATAGAAAGAAAAATAGATATATTTTTGAAAAATTTTAGCAACCGACTCCATAAATCAGCCATAATTGCATCAATGAAGCAATAACCGCAATCATTAATTTCCCTTTTTCACAAACGAAACGCCAAATATTTGTTTAGCTAAAGCATATTTAAGTTATTTTTATTTATATTAGCATGTCTAAAAAGTATTAAGCCCGTAAGATTCATAAATTTATTTACGAACAGGGGCAGTATCTCTTTTATTACAGGTTGGCAAAACGTCGTGAAAGTTCATTACTTTGTCAATACAGGATTATTTGACTAAAACACAAAAAAGAAAAACGTTATGGGAAAAGGATTTGATTAAGTTAATTGTAAATAATTGTCGATTATTGTAAAACTGCAGATTGAAATCATCTACCATTTCCGATTTATTGTCTAAAGGAAACCATTCCTGTTACACAAGACCCAATGGATAATAGTTTCGTCCTTACGTCCTTTGTAACGTTGACCAAAACATATCAAGAACCCCGTAAGTAATATATATTGTATATAAATTCCGCGTTGATACTGCCATGTCAATGACCAAAAACGTCCAACTAAAAGACACATTTAAGAGACAGACTCATAGATTGACTCTACCGATCAGAGACTTAAATATTGAGATAAAAAAACAAAATTAAAACAATTTTAAATATTGTCGCCTTTAGTCTCTTTTCCCACTGCTTTCTAACTAGCATCGTTGGTTGACATCGATCTCAATTATCATTCTTCTCATTAGCGACAAGCTTGGCGACTTTTATAGATGGATTTATTAAAGTTTTGTTCCAGCAAAGAGACTTTAGTCCAAGTCTTATATATTGATAGGCAGTATTTTTCCTCTCTAGTATAGTAGCTCCGTCAATCCGTCTTTTTCTACCGAAACGTTATTAACTATATAAGAACTACAAAAGATCTTCAGATTATACGACTGCATGCACTTGACAGTGCACGAATTAATTTTCGTATATAAGCAAAAAATATTAGGTACCTCCTGGCTTCTCGATACCAATAGGAATTTTTGACGGGTAATTTATACTTCATTGTTATCTACATTTTATGAAAATCCTTTTCTTACACCGAATAATCATCAAAGACGAGCATTTAGTTACTGCTTACATTCATTTCAGGAATATCCTTATGATAGCTTAAGCAGCAGTGCATCTTTTTTTTTTTTTTTGAAACGGCCATGCACTCAGGGGATGTCCCCTATTCGTGTAATACGGTGTCAGCTGAAAAGAGAGAAGAAGTGAAGAAAGGGCAAAATGTACGGACCAATCGGTAACGATCGAACACTCACTATATCTATGACCAAAGTAAACTCTATCTCACTGAAAGTTGAAATCGCGAATACTGACTTTTTAGTCGAGACTCTTACCTAGTCGCATATTTTTGACGATTACTTTAAGACGGAAGGGAAGGTAATAGAATAGTAATACCTGAGAAGATTATTATTTGTGAAGACTAGTAGTGCAAAAATGGATCTAAGAAATATTATGAAAACAAACTAAGGGGTAGGGGTACAATCTTTTATTACGAAGAATTTATTAAATTAGTTTATTAAATATTATATGCGCACCGCACTATAGAATGTTATTTCAACAGATCGTTTTAAGAAATTGTGTTTTAAGAAAAACACGTTTGAAATTTCGAAGTCCGCTGTAGACAACAAGTCAACGCGCAAGACGATCAGTGTTTGACGAAAAGTCTGAAATTTCAAGGAAAAAATTTCTTTCAAGTCAAGAAATGCTTTAAAGTTTCGATTCGGCCAATAAAAAAAAAAATTGATTTTCTTAAAAATTTACTGTGTGGTTGATTACCTTTTGAAATTTAGTACCCACTCTTTTTGTTTTTTTTTTTTTTCATAATGGAGTTAACACTGAAAAGGAAGCTCCAGAGACCCTACATAGTATATATATTCTTGATTAGCCTGAAATTCTGAATTGAATAAGTCATGTCTGCCCGTGTGTTTGTCTGTGCGGTGTGAAGCATAAACTGAACGCAACTCTGTTTTGTTAATAGAAATTTGTGGGTCTTGGTCCGTCACTTGGAGAGTAGATTGTGAAAAACTAAGCGTGTTAGTTCCAAATAATATATCTCTGACGTCACAGATAGATGTTTAATACATAAAGTCTTGCGGCATTTAGAAAAAGCCGATTTAGTGAACATTAAAAGAAAGTGAAGAAATGAATGCGAGATTCGGCCCCCATTGAATATAACTTTCTTTCTTATTTTTTCTTTTTTTCTTAATTTTAAGGGCTTCTTCTTAATTCTCTGACTACGAAAAATTCGAAATAATATTAATAGTAAATCGTACTAAAGGTTAACGCTAAACGTGAAAGAATCTTCAATGGAAGCTATCTTGAGAGAAGATCAAATTGACAAATAACAGTCCATAGCAGATTGTCATTGGCGTTTACATAGAGGACTAGACTGCACTAGTAACATTAACAATACTTTTCCTTATTTTCATTTATCTCATATAGGGACCAATTTTGCAAGAAGCTAATATAACTTTTTTTACTTGTTTGTTTGTTTGTGCTAAAAACTAGTTTTTTTTTGTAATGTTCACTGTTTTTTTTATTTTTTTTTTTTTTTTTATGTATGAATGCTGTTCCATTTAAATTTGTTTAGCTTAAAAATAAGACAGTCAGCAAATTTTCCAGTAATCAAGAAATAATAAAAAAAAAAAAAACAAACACGTATTTAATTACTCCAACACAAAGAAAAACAAACTTTTTTCATAAATCCTAGAAATCACACAAAATATAATAATTGATATGCTAATATATATATATATAAACATATATATATAAACATATATATATACATATATATATATATATATATATATATATATATATATATATATATATATATATAT
>CCAG010004375.1:0-22330 GCA_001077435.1 Glossina morsitans morsitans | reverse complement strand
AATGGAGTGACTTCTACTTCGACTACTACGATGGTAACCAAAATAGAACAAAAATTAATGTAAAGTAAAAACCAGAAACATAAGAATGAAGAAAACAAAATAAAACTTGGTTAAGGCAAACTTAAGATAAATGTGCTGCGGTTGTGATATTGAATACATTCACACACACACTAAATTACCCATACATGCTTACACTCAGTAAAATGAAAGAGGAGGATGAAGAGCAGAGAAAGAGAGAGAGAGAGAGAGACAGAAAGAGAGATAGAGAGAGAATCTCCAATGATTGTGTTAACGTGACTTGTGTGAATTTTCCGGTAACAAAAACCAGTATGAAAATGTCTTATTGTTTAAAAATGAAAAAAGAAGAAGAAGCAGAAGAAGAAGAAGAAAAAAGAAGAAAAACAAGAAGGAAAAACACTGCAAACACAAACAACGATCAATTTCCATGACCATAATTTTAGCACTTTTTATATATGTATGTCAGTTAAAGCGTAATACAACTTGCACCACTCTCGGACGTGCCGTTTGCCATGATACGTTAAGTAAGCCGAATATACAATTTTTTCTTTTCCTTCTTAACACCCTTAACATGTATTTGAAACCTGAACGAAACAACAAGAGAACAAAAACAACACTTTGATTAACATAAAATGATCATAAGTTCATATGATAAAATATATGTATGTATGTATGGATGTATGTATGTATGTATGTATATTATACATACGTTATATTCTTGCCTTTTGCTGATTATTATTATTGTTATTGTCTTTATTTTGTTCTATTCTTAGTGCTTGCAATGAACTTTCGTTATTGTCTTCTATTTGTCAGTTAGTTTCTCATACTTAGTACAGCATAAATTAGAATATGTTATTAATAACAACACACGTATGTGCAGATGTATGCTAGCGTACTTATTGTTAAATTTAAACTTGTTTGCTCTGTTTTACTTTTAACTGACTCGTCTTTTACGTATTTCGAAAAATTATTTCCAATCTTTTGCACTTTTGTTGGATTTATTCAAAAGGTTTCATGACGTTTTTCAAAAAAAAAAACGAATTAATTTTCTTTGCTGGGAAACTCCCACGCGCTCTAGTGATTTGTAAAAGTGCAGTAGTAGTCTCAGTAACCGTCACCCGAAGTAATGGTGGTAGTATATAATAACAGTAGGTTTTTTTTATCTCACATATGTGTACTGCTTTGTACAGAAGTTGGCAGATTTTAATTGTCGTTGACTCTGGAGCATGGAGCATAGCAAATTGGATTACATATATGGATGGGTACATGTATACAACTATATTAACTGAACCAAACTTTAAGCTTTTAAATAAAAAAATCGAATATTACTCAGTCTAAAATGTATTGAGACTTAAGGAGATCAACATTAATGTATACTACAACCGCTCAAGTGACAATAAATAAAAATGCAATCAGATAAAAGTCACAAGTTTATCACTCCCATATCTGGCTTGAATATCTCGATTTTACTCTGTACGCTGTCGAGCTAACTTAGAAGGAAAATTATTCCATCGTCCTATATTCTGTTGGCTTTTTAATAGAAAACAGAAAAGAGATTTAAACCGAATAATAGAATAGAATTAGACAATTCTTGCAGCTCTAGACAGGAAGAACAAGAAGGAAAGTACCGCACTTAGTATTATTCTTAGATAACTTTGCGATATATTCGTACCATTCGTGACGGGTGAAGCCGGTTTCTCCGCTTATTCTACAACCATTAATAAACCCTATATTCGTTCGTTCTTCAAGATTGTCATCTGTCATCTGTCATCTTCAGGATTGACAAGGAATTGGGGAAATTGTTTCGTTTGAGTGATGGTAATAGACAGATGGTGAGCCAGCATTCAAACGATCACGTCTTATTTGAGTTCCGATTTCAGTTTCTTCGGACTTAATTGCGAAATAATCTATCAATAATTGAAGATTAATCATTAATTGTCATATGCCAGAAAAGGACTTGAGAGAGGCAGTACTTTATTTTAAGTGAATTTAGCATCTCTTTCTAGTTCGAACGAATATAGGGTTTATTAATGGTTGTAGAATAAGCGGGAAAACCGGCTTCACCCGTCACGAATGGTACGAATATATCGCAAAGCTATCTAAGAGCATTACCATCAATCAAACGAAACAATTTCCCCAATTCCTTGTCAATCTTGAAGATGTTAGCCCCATTTGATATTAAAAGATCATTAGTTAGTTTGCCTAAACATCAGGTTGAATAATGTCATACCATCATCCATATTCAATTTGTCTACGATAGTCTTCTTCAGAGCAGCGCTCCCCGTTGACGTCTAGCATTAGCTTAAAAGAGGTTACTATTCTAGCTTTACAGCGCCTGAGTAGCCGAGTAGGTAGGAATCGCAACTACCAAGTCTGTATTCGCTGTGTTCGAATCTCAATACGACAGAGTATACTTTAGTTGCAGCTATTGTGAGTGGTCGACAGTCGGTAATGGCATCACACTTATGGATTGGGTACACATCTACTACAGCAGTAGCTGCAAATAGGGGACTTGCCTAATAATATTAAAAAAAAAAAAAATGCTTGAAATCTTCATATGCTTTCTACTAAAACGCAGACTGTGCGTAATTACGACTTACGAACGAATCGAGATCTAAATTTGGCTTATATGTACACCTACTATAACATTCATTTCCAACTACACATAAGAGAGGAAATTGCTTTTGAGTTTGCTTAGACGAACATCTCTTTTGAGAGCACAGAGTTGCATTGATCATTAACTAGCTATTCACAAAGAAATTTCTTTAAGATCATCATTCTCTTCTTAAATTGTAATTTTTTTCCCCTTAGTATAGAATGGAGTATGCCATCTCATATAAAGGAAAGCTTGCTTAAGGCATTCTGATAAGAAGACTTCGATTCTAATGAAATTTATATGAATAACATTTTCAATATTTAATGCTTTCATATAATTCCCTTTTCGTTTGTCAGTATCTTACAAAATTGACCGCACAGTGACCACGACTTGGCATATGTGTTTATGTGTTTATTATTATAGATAGCGAACAATGTGTGGATGAATCATGCGCTTTTTTTTTGAAAATGTTCCCTTGGAACTGATTGAATAATGCATTCAGCTTTCTCTGCCAGTTACGAAGAATATGGAAGATATTCTTGGCAGATATTGAAAGGGGCGAACGGATAAATGACTATTATTAAATGCGTTCAAGATCTTTATAGGATATCTGATGGATTTGCGTGCCAAAATAGAATGATATAAATAATACACACTTAAGTTATTACCCAAGAAAGTTTACAATGTCTTTGACATGTAATTACAAATGAAGTTCAACTTATAATTAAAGCAATTTTTAATTGTGTCTAACAATTATATAAACTTTATTGCGAATTGAGAAAATAAGTATTTTCAAGTATTAATTAAAATTTATTTAATATATTCTCCTTCCATACTCGTTACCTTTTGTATATCATTTTTTCTTTTCACACAAATATTTATTTATTTATTTATTTATTTATTTTTTTTTTTTGCTTCTTTCATAACAATTTCTATTCTGTTTATTTTTCGAGTGATGTCTCAATTTACTTGTTTTTCTTACTGCTCAAATTACGTCTCATTCTAAAGAGAGTCTTCTATCAAATGACAAATTCCTGTAATAAATCACTGTTAGGTGCGAAACAATCGCACTTAAATACCGGGACTTTAAAAGCTTAGCTATTAAGAAACTAATGCAAGTCTTAAGATCACTGAAAATCATTTCCACTTGAAAGTTTAGAATAGATTGTACTTCCTTGTACCAAATCCAGTACAATATTCGACTTCTTTTTTGTTATTTCTAAAGATTATTTCAATTTCTTCACGTATTGCTGGATAGTAATGCTCATTGTGCATCTGGGTATGTTAGTTTAGACACAAAATTAGACACAAAATTATGCGTCAAAGACTTCTTAAAAATATATTCCTGATCAAAATAAGATCATCTGTAGATCTCAAGCAGGTTATTAAAGTACCTCTGACAAGAATAACTGAAGTACAAAGCGCTCTTAATGGGGCCAAATTAAGTCTAAATAACTTACAAGTACTTATAGTACACAGGGATAAAAAAATTGAAACAAGTGTATATTGAAATCAAATGAAAGGTATATATAGCGTAAAATATTAAGCAAGTTTTATACACATTACCGAAAAATGAAGGGTACATTGATTGTGTTACCCCAACAACGCCTATGAGGAAGCTTAAGAGACCCCACAAAGCCTTCCTTCCACAAAGCTATATCCTTGATCAGCAAGAAATGCTGAGTCGATTTAACCATGTCCTTCTGTCCGTCTGTGTAATACCTGTTGTCAACATTCTCCTGGCCACAAAAACGAAGCTGTCGGCTTCAAATTTGCAAAAGACTTTCAAAATAACCCCCAAATTTTCAAAGGACATGCTTAGAGGGTTCATATGTCCTTCAAAAAGAATTGTGAACACTTTTGCTTTCCGTATGTTTTTGCTTGTTACTCATGAAGTACAACACATACATGATATAAATTTTCCGTTTTATTATAGAGTATGAAAATGTAGTTCTTTTTCTTGTTTTCAGGATCACAGTGATGGGTATAAAAGATTCATTTTCTCACTTCTTATATATTGCTTTGCAGCAGTAGGTATTAAAAATTCTCCCCTAGAGGAATGCACTGTTCTTCCTTGTGTTGCATGGGATATTTCTTTTCTTTTATGCGAGATTATATTACGTTTTAAAAGCATAAGTACTGCCGGTATAGATCCAAGTTGTGAGTGAACACCTAAGCCATGGCAAAGATGTAAAAGCTAAGCAACCGGTAATAGTAAGCAAATTCAGTTAATTTTTAGAATGATACTCAGTACCTTTAACATCCTAACTTACTTTAAATACGATATAGGCAAATCGGGCATATAATCAGGCGAGTTGATGTGATAGAATTTAAAAAATCCGATTATGAGACTAAGTAATAGATATCGTGTAGATTTTTGCAAAAGAGTCTGATCGGATGGAAAAGCTCGTAATTACATCTACATTGACTACAGTCTTATAAAAATAAATTCCCTGGAGAAGCGATTCGAGAGTTTGAAGTTTATACCAATAAGTAATATCGGCGAATCGATAGTACTATTCATTAACTTAATTAAGAAGAAAACACCAACAATAAATCTACGGTAAAGCTAACAGAGGTAATCTATTTCTATATTTAAGGGAGCAAGCGTGTCCCAAGCAAAGTTTTTAAGGAATTACCTTTGAACGAATTCTATTGAATCTACCTAACAACTATAAGAAGGAGATCACACAACATAGGCATACTGTTCTGACTAAGCTCAGGTATACCCTTTTCGAGTGTTGGAATTCTCAATGGGGTAAACAATTAAGAAAAAAATCTGAGGTTGAACTCATTTACGTTTAGCTGGTGTTTCAGTCTACATTTGAAAACCGTTTAAAAATTCAACTCAAAAACTTATTTTGATTGACTGAGTGCATAACATGTCACCATTCGATAAACCACACATTTTTGCTAGAATTGCTAGATAGTTTTCTCCAGTTATTCCCTGAAGCCCTGAAGTAGGATCTGCATATTAGCTTTCAAATGTCATATCGATTCGGCAATTATTATAGAAAATCCATTTAGTCTTTTTTCCGGATATGTTTTTCTCCTCAATGTTTAAACCAAAGCATGCGCATACATGATAAACGTGTATTTGTGCCTTGCATTTCTTATTGCAATACATTTAAATAAACAATTATAGTAATGTGTGCGAAATCACGTTTTATATTTACATTAGCATATATTTAGTTAATTTTTTTTAAACTTAAACATTAAAATCATTGAAATTGAGATGTTCATGCTAAGAACTAAAGAAAGGGAAAAGAAAAATTAGTTCCACCTTTGTATTTATTTAGTGGTTGTTCCGCTCGTTCGTTTGCCTTTGGAAAATGAAAACATTTTAAATTATTTGCAATTTTAATTTATTGTATTTGCAATCACAAAGCTTCTGCTCTTTACAATTTATATTTTTAAAATAAATTTTTAAAAACATTTGTTAATGTCATCGTTAAAATGAATATTGAGAATATTGCTTCATATTAATTATTAATTTGCTTTCGTCAAAGAGATCATCTTAGTTTCTTTTTTTTAACTTGAAAATAATTTTGAAGACTTAATTTTACCCTAAGACTAAGCGGACATTCTTTGCCTAACTAATCACGCCTTGAAGTCTTGAGAAACCGACGAAACCGACCTATCAGGCAACACTTTAAAGAATGAAAAAAAAAAAAAAATTGCGAGAAAATTTCCAAAAAAAGAAAGGAAATAAATAAATGAAACATTAATCATCTTCGGTTCAGATTGATAGATACGATGCAATATACATATATATATACATTTGGACTCAATTTGCCATGTTTATAGACTCGGACACTTGTAGACGAATCCTTTTAAAATATGTTCGTACTTAACAATGGCATGTTAACCAAAACATATTAAGATCAAGCTTTAAATGGTGTTTTAAACAAAGATATACGCGGACAAATCGGATCGTCGGTACTCATTTTCGTGTATTAAAAAAATCATACTTAGTCCCTTTCTTATACTTAGTTAGTTAGGTATGGGAATCCGGGAATTATCACCATTTTAAAAGACGTCCATCATCAAAACATAAATGTATGGAATGCCAATCGGCCAACCAAAAAAATTTCTGACAGACACACTCATGCAAGTCTAACGAATATACGAGATGTAGGTTCAAAGAAAAAAAAAATAAGGTGACTTTTTATTTTTCTCGATAAATTTTTATTTACACATCAATACCTATTTTGTGTCCCCTTCAAAGTAATCCGCCTTAAATATACGCTTGTGTTAGCGCTTCTGATATCAGCTTTTTGCTACGGTCTTGACTACGGTCTTCCGTAATCGCGGCAAAACACCGTCCTTTCATGGGTCTTTTGAGTTTTGGGAATAGAAGAAAGTCGCAGGTGGACCAAGTCCGGTACACATGGTGGCTGAGATATGATTGCGATGTTGTTTTTAACCAATAAAGTACGAAAAATTGATCAAGTATGAGTTGGTGCATTATCGTGGTGCAATGCCCATGACGTTGCATGCCCAAAACATCGCAAAAAAATTGCAACCGATATGCCAACATCCTCAGGAACTCCATCAATTCGATGATTAAACGATTCTGCATAACAAAGTAGACCCGCCAAATGCCACAGTCGATCCTTTAAATGAGCTGGGACACTGCATTTTATTTCCTACACAATACATATATAAAACAGATTCTTTGATTCGTTTTTCTCGATAGCAAAACACGTCTAACCTTTATATCTGTCAAAAACAAACTAACAATCTAAAATTGCTGATAATGACAAAGCAGACAAAAAAAAAAAAAAATCGCAAAATCGAAATTGGATTTGGAATATCCATTGCCCAGGAGATTTGAAAAGTCACTTTTACTCATTTTGTAGATGGATATATTTTACTTGTTTTCAAGATAGCGAACGTAAAAGTCTTTTCTCCCAAATGATTGTTTATGTTTCGTCAGAATTTTCATTAACAAGCTGGCGGACATATAACGAGACACAGACAGTCCGATCTCCGAAATGCTTATTAAGAATTCACATTTTATTTCTTACAGACTTTATACATACACTACACTACAAAGCTTCAGCATTCAGATGGATTCAGTGGAAGAGGAACACGAAAAAAGAAACAAAGAGTAACACAACATTACAAAATCTTTAATGTAATTCGTCATTGACTTGGTAAACGTGCGTAGTAGGATATTTCATGCATGAAATTTCATTCATTCCATCAATTTGAGAAATAGAAAAAAAAAAAAAAAAACCAATAGTTAAAAATGAATCAGACAATAGCTATGCACTAAACGATCAAAGATACACTTATACCCATTAAATAAAAATCCAAAGAAATGAAAGAGAAAATCTTTATAATAATTAGCCGGAAAGGGTAAAAGGTACGTCTTTTTTTTTTATTTAATAGCTAAAGAAATTTATGGCTTCGTGTGAGCTTCTTCCTTGAACTTGCACGACTGTTTGAGTGCGGGAATCGGGAAGCGGGAATCCTAGAGTAGGCTTGACTTTGAAAAAAAAAACAATCAAATGGGTTAGGACTTACGGAGGAGAGCAAGTTAAAGTTTCGTTCATAAGAGGGCGATGAAATGTTCAATACAGATGCAGTTCCCTCTAATAATCCTTAATTTAATCTGATCATAAAACCAAAATTCTCGTTTTGCACGTTTTCGATCTTAAACGGTTTTTGAAGTCGAAAAAACTGCTTATTTCTCTAAAAGCGCCGGAAATTTAGAGAGCGTTAACCTCACTACAACCACCCAAGAAGATCTATCCAAAATTTTCAATAACAATAGATGGCATTGTCTTCCAAATACTTTTAAAGGCAAATAACTTTTACTGAACCTAACTCACCTCTGCTACACCACATAAGGCGTTCCAAGATTCTATCCATCACTTATGGCGATTACTCAAATGTTTTCTTAAGTATTGTGTGTTTGCGTTACCGAAGACTTTCAAAGCAAAGAACTTTAACATGAACGTAGCCTTTGCAAGACAATCAGAGTAATTAAGAAATGTTACATAGCGCAATGTAAACCGTCCTTTACGAAATTAAGTTCGTAGCACTGAACAGTGCACTTTAGGACAGTGTAGACTTTATTTAGAATTATTAGGAGATCTACTTACAAACTATCTCAGGAACTTATATTCACAGCGCATTCATTTTCGTTCCAGTCTTGTCCGTTCATTATTGCAATTCGACTCTCTTCACTCGATTCTCTCGACTGACTTTTGACTGATTTTCATTTGACTTTTCGATTCTCCCCTTCCTACCGCATAAATTCTACTAATATATCCTTTTACAAGTCACACAACCATTACCTAAATTCGTGGCCACCTTTTTAATCCCTCAATTCATTTTTCCGCTAAATTTCTGCTAATCAGTTGTTAATCTTTTCGCTAGTCGTTAACTGCATGACGTAGGTATCGAGTAATTTTTATGAAAATTCATATCATAGAAATGGCATTTTCGTAACAATAGTTTAAATGATAAATACGCGTTCAAGGATCAAATAGTGGACAAACTTTAATAATAATTCCCTCCACAGGTCCCTTCAACCCTTCTATGCATGAATTTTTACTTTCAATAAATAAAAATTGAATTCATGCGAAAAATGGTCGTAGCTAATGGGAAAAATACAAAACAATATCTCACCAAAGAATTTTTCTTTATTTATCACAAAACAACATATCGCTGTATTTGTACATCATTTTCATGCATAATAATATTATGTTCCTTATGTAAATAATACCTCTCTCATTACATTATAAACACTACATGCAACAACTCCACGAAACAATTATTTTTAGCGCTTAAACAGTACTGTGTACCCTTCCACTTACCCTAGTAACAGCCAGTGACCAACGCCGTCTTTTCGTACATCTATAGACGGCAGAGAATGACATGTCGCCTATACAATAAACTTTGCTCTAATGGGCCATTAGTAGGTCAACTTCTCTTATTACCGTTTATATGAGTTGCCACATTGCAACGAGCATCAGCTAAATCATTGCGGAACTGACCGATATCTGGTAGTTTTTTGTTTGGAATGCCCTTTGCAGTGGAAGAATTTATTACGGCAACGTCCAGTAGATGGTAAAATAGACGGAGGCACCATTTGCGGCTTTTGACTGTTATGCGAAAACGACCTAAGTGGCCACTCCATCCATGTGCACATCATACTCTTGCACTATTTTTGGAGAAGAAATATCAATCTTATAGTTTAGTCGCTTATCATATCGATAGATAATGTTCATGGTTTGCGACTCCATGTACAAATAGACAAGGAAGCAACAACCGTCACTGGAGAGCAATTCTTTCCTCTTAAGTTCCCTTATGAAATATCGGCTTCATAAGATACTTCTTGGGGCAGCAAGTCTACAATTAAGCAATCTAGGCTAGGTTGTCCAGTTCCGACATAATGGAATGGATGCAAAACACTATATATACATAATATTGATGATTTCAAAAGAATTCTTTGGCTTCATATCATATAAAGCTTGTAACTATTGGAAATATTGTAATCTTTTTCCAAACCTCGTAAATATTTTGTACGAAAAACAATATTTAATATGAGTGAGTTCGTTACATTTTTATTACTAAAAATATTTAAACAAAAAATTGAATTGAATTGAATTTTAGATTTACAATTCGGAAAATGGAGGAATACGAGTTTTTTGTTCTTGTTTCTGAAAAAATTTCGAATTGTTTTATCGAAAATTTTGCAACAAAGCATTGCTTTTGGCCAACAGTTTTGTTATATATGTAAATACTGATTGGTCGTCGGTCTTTTTTCCTTTACGTATTTAAACTTTTTCCCTAACGAAACTCATGATGACTCAAATCTTAGGATTGTTATGCTATCGGGCGAGAAAAACAAAAAAAAGAAAAGAAAAGAAAGAAAAAAAAAAACCTATTAAGAGCAGTCAAGATGTTGTAACATAAAATGATAAAATGATATTTAAATGTGTAAAGGTTTTCATGATTAGCCGTTATTTTTATTTTATGCTCCTGTAAACTCAATGACTCATGCAGTCAGAGGCAAGCCATGGATTTTATTTTATATATATGTATATGGCTGAGTGTAAAAGATAGAAGAGCATAAAATTCATTAATCATGTATTATTTTATAGATTTTATTCATAGGTTTACACAGGTTTACATAGATCTATGAACACCATTCATTCGCCTTTCCTCACAAATGTTGAACTATTTTTCAATTTCGTACCATTATGATGCATACTATATAAAAAGATGATCAATTACTGTGCTCTCCACAGCTCTTTCGATTTTGCTTTCGCTCCCTTTGTTATGTAACGAAAGGCCCGATTATTAATAAATTAAAAAAATAATGATTGATTGATGCAATGTGCACAGAACACACGTTACGGATAGCGATCAATCGCCCAATGCATCTGTTATATGATTACTTCTACGATATTACAGTAGAAATTTGAACGTTCGCCGTTTTCTTCTTTTATGCTTGTGTAGACGTGAAGGCAACATTTCTGAAAACGTTACTTTCTAGGAAGCTTTACATGCCCTATGCACTACGAGAGTACAGTAACCTAAGCAGCAGTGATTAATAGTCACTTTTATTGTTTATAGTCCGAGCTCTATTCTTTCGAACAAATTTTATTGCATAAAATTGATCGGGAACTGTTTCCTTCCGTTATCGGATTTCCGACGATTTTTTGACGATAAATCTTTTGTCGAAATTATTTGGGAAAATTTTGCTCTCACAATTCCATCCCTTTACAAGTGAAGGCAGAAACATTCCCATATATATTCGATATATTTCTAGTCCACGCCATAGATATTTCGGTTCGTTTCATTCGTATGGAAAGTTCAATTCTATGGGTCTTACAATCAGTGAAAGAATTATTCCAGTAAATCATTAGAGGGGGACTTGATAAGAAAGAGAAGAAAAGCTATCGTAAACTAGTGAACATATACTCTTTTCTGATTGCTCAGTAAATTTTTGCGAACACAAGTGTATATAAACAAAATACTACTACTACTACTACGACTACTACGACCGCTTATAAAACTATTCAACATTAATGCCTAAGTTCTTATAGGATTGTAAGTGAAAAATAATTTTTGTAAACTTCCTTTAATATCAAAAGCGAAGATATTCATCTATATTCTTAGTATAGTGCCCATTAAGCATCTTTTAAGAGTTGAAACTGGCTCACGATAAGATCTTTTAGTTTAATTGTTGCTTAGTTTCGTGCAGTTAAAGACAAATTTTAACAAGCGAATGTATGTAATTTATGGTTACACAACTGCCTTTTTCTTTGTTTTTGTTTTTTTTTGTTTTTTGTTTTAAATAAGCGACTCAAATTCGAGGCACGTGCACGTTAAAACTAAGCGTCTGTAGGCAAGACAAATTGACAAATAACGAGATGACAAGAATGTTTTTATTCGTTTCTGTAGAATTAAAACAGATTTAGTTAATACGTATATTACGGTATATGTGCACCATTGCCATTCTTAAAAATACACACATACATATATGCAATGCAATGCAATGCAATGCAATGCAATGCAATGGTGACTCTTGCATTGTCATAAATTATAGTAACAAATAGACAATTGATTGACAATTTATTGTTACTAAGCTAAATGTAAATGAAAAATGAATTGATTTAGAACCAAGCATTTAAAAAGGGATTGTTTCGCACTCATTCAAACAGAAAAAAAAAAAAAGGAGAATTTGTTACTCTGACATATATTAGGTGATTGCATGTATTTTGATCATTTTTTTTCATTTACAAAAATCATTTAATGAGAAAAATAAAAAAAAGTCGAAATAATTCCAATCATTTTGTACAATTAGTTATCATCTCTCTGACAACATGGCGATGCCGTGTCGAAAGAACGATATTGATTTGGCAGCGAACCATTTTCGCACGAATTTCAGCAATTCGAGACCACGTGCCCGCAAAGCCATGCTGCATCCATCTGAACAAGTGATAATCATAAAGTGCATTCGAACTGCAATTGAGCTGTTGTACCTTGCAACGACTGGCCAAGCGTTACCATATAAGAGGATGACTTTGCATATATTAACCGCTACTGCTAGTCTTTTTGCAAACATCGTTCAATTTGTTCAAGTGATGGCGGCAGACATCTGCAGTAAACAGTTTAGCTCGTAATACACTGCACCTTGCTGACCCCACCCATGACTTTTTGCGCTTGGAATTGTCGTAACAGATTCACTTTGTATCGAAAATCCATCCTTGTTTGCCTGGCAAGCAATGAAACCGCGATGTTGAAACAGTTCGAAATGTCATTCCCTTCGAAAGCAGGAAAAGTGGCACTTGATTCATCAACTGTTACGCTATTCGAGTTTCGAGCTTGCGTCCAATAAGTCTTGCAATTCATTATTTTCGAAGTTTCTAGTCCGCCAGGCCGTTCTCTCTTAAACCGATACGAATAATTGGGATATGATGGAGCAGCATCGCCCTAAGCTACTAGATGTGTTTGACGAGCTTCGTCAGCAAGTTGCTTCGATTTGAATAACAAAAGTAATGAATGTAGAAAATGCAATTTTGACATTTCCATAATTAGCGTCTGTGTACACTGAATAACCCAACAACACAAAATAAAAAACTGTTTTTTTATGTAGAGAAAGGTCAAAATCATCCGAATTTAACCGTTGTGTACATTAATACTTCGAATTAATTTATTGTTTTCACCAATAGATGTCCCAGATTAAAATACATCAAAGCACATACATATATATGGTAAAATACTTATTTATATAAAAACTTTATCATATGTCCACCCAAGAATCTTACGTTTATTCTCTAAAGAATCGTAAGTTGAACATTTGAACAAATTCTGCATTAGTTCAAGACTCTTTTATGCATCACATTCCACTTGTTACGACCCAGCAATATTACTCGAAAATGCTTCACCTAGCCTTGCCTTTGTTCGTACCTAACGATCCGATTTGAAAACGTTGCAGCTAAACTTCGTAAAGTTGAATGAAAATCTAGGTTGCAAGAACTGAAAATATATCTGATCGAGCTTCTAGAAGCTATAAAAGTACTCTGGTCAATTTATTATTATTTTCTTTTTGCTTGTGAGAACATCTGGCCGACTTGCATTTCTAATGACTAAACCGTTCAAGTTTATGCAAGAGAATGGATTCAGAATTATTCAATTCTGAATTCGATTAAATTAAATCAGTATCTCATTAACTCGCACTCTGCATTGCACTTGTGGCACACAACATTTAGTCATCACAAGCAGAATGCTTTTATCAGTATGCTCCCAGTATGCGCTCTGTAGCAGATATACAAAAAAAAAAAAAAAAAATAAAAAACATAAAAAGTGACAATTCTACTCTATAAAGATTTATGTATGTATGTATGTATGTATGTATGTATGTATGTTCACAAAATGATATAAAAACACTTATTGCATTAATAAATGTTACCAGAGCGGTATTGAGCAACAGCACCTTAAATAAACGGTACATATAGTCCATGAAAGCATTCGTATGTTTATGTGTAGTTCATTTTTCACACACATATATAATGAGTTAACGTTAAATTTCAATTACTCAAGTCTAGACAAATTAAAATAAGTTCTTATCTAAATTTAAATGAAAAGCAAGAATAAAAAATGATTCTTTTAAATAAATGCCGTTTTTAATAACGGTACTCGTCACTCGTCAGTTTTACTTAGACGGGTAGCATAATCTGCTTGCTGGCAATCCCGTGAGCACAAATCTCAACTTAAATGAGAATTCAGATCTAAATTGAAAGCACTTCTGGAAACCAATTTCGACTTCACGGCCCTTAATAAACAAATACATAGATAGATAATATATCTGTTAGAAAGAATCTATGAGTTTCAAGTTACATCTACTCAGTAAGTCATAATTAGTAAGTATATGCTTAATGACATATTAAAGTTTTTAAAAGCCTTTCGTCTGTTCACCTTTTCTTCTATTATTTAATTGCTAAGAGCCGCGTGGCTTTGGAACAACAACATTCATTGTAATTTGTATTACTTTTTCCGATTTCTTAAAGAGGCACGATTTTTAAAAATATATATATATATGTATTTTTTTTTTTTTTTTCTGAACATTAACTGACTTTGTAAATACTACTGGAACCGAGTACAATGCAGCTTTGACTTAATCACTTCCTCGTTTTTCTTTGTTAATGATGTAGAAATATAATATTATCTTATCGGATAACTTCGAAATTTTGTATTCTAATAATGAATAAGGAAGAAAATTATATTCGGTCGTAACCGAATCTTTTATTCGCATGATCGTTGTCGTAAAAAACGCTAAAAAAAACGAAAATAACTAAATTTTCATACTCTACAGTAGTGGATGGGTCGCTATTGATTTCTTCTATTTTCAGAATAACGGTGGAAATGCATACAGTGTATATGTTGTATTTTATGAGTATATAATAAGCAAAAAATAGAGAAAGCAAAGGTTCTTCCAGTTCTTGTTGCATAGACGAGTGGGCGCTGTAGGTGTGTCAAAATTTGTAGGCGATATCTTTATTTTCGTTAAGGGGAGAATGTTTAACACAGAAACTACGCAGCTGGATAGACGGACATGTTTAGGTACATTCCAAATTTGAAACTGGACCAGAATTTGTTTATTATATGGGGTTAAAAGTGTTGAAAAATGGAAATTAATCAATGGTCAATTTTTCCCATTTTTGTACGAGTATTATAGCATGGCCTATAGAATATACATTGACATTTTTGTAGATCTAGCTGTTGTAGTTGAGGACAAATTTTTTTTTACTTCTTTTGAAAAATAGAGGTGTTTTTAGTTTACGTGTTACTGCAGGCGTGCCTTTCAACCGATTTGGCGCATTTTCAATACCAATTTGCATGCAGGAACTTTCAAAGTATCTGTCAAATTTGAAGTCGATAACTGCGTTTTTACGCCCAGGAGAATGTTTACAACAGCCATTGTACAGAAGTACAAACGGACAGATGGGCAGATAGACATGCTTAAATCGATTCAAAATTTGATGCTGATCAAGGTGTGAGGTCTCTGAGACTTCCTTCTGGGCGCTATGGAGATTTTGACAAAATCGATATATCGCCTCATCGTGCGGTGATGGGTATAAAAACGCAAAGTAATCACTCGAAGTACATTTGTTTTTCCGATTAAGTTTTTCCTTAAGTTTAATAAACTTTTCGTAATTGATTTACTCCACTTCTGACGTCATTTACTTACATGCTAACGAATTATGATTGGAAATGCTCATGACATGGAAACTCTATCAAGTTTTGAAAGCAATCGAAAATAGGTGAAGCAAATTTGATCAAGATCAAATCAAATGCCTGAGTATTGATAGCAATTCTTTTCTCTCGTATTTTTAAATCAAATCGTTGTAGCGAACTTGATTTATACTCTTCTGCCGAAAAAGACTGACTACTTCTTTTTCAAGGTAATTAGTTGGGTCGTTTGGAAAGTTCAGGAAATTTAAGTTCCTAGCGATTTCACGAGTTGTTATTCGACGGCTTGCTTCAACTGGCCTTCCAAAATGTAACGTATCTCTAAGGGAACTAAATTTTGTGAATCAAGTTTGCTAGTGGCGTTCTCTCAGCTCATCCTTTCTGTACGCACCCAATAATTTTTTTCTTACTTGAACAACAAGTTCAAACTTTTCGTTAGGAAAAGAGTAAAATATGCCGAAAATGATGCCTTTAACTTTTCATATTTGACAGAGCAGACCCGCGACCTATCAACTGTTAGGATAGGTAGCAATAATGTGTGTAATTAAGTGTCAATATGGTTTTGAGAAAATACGATAAAGAAAACTGGAATGACTTTCCGAACGACCTATTAAAAGCCTTTTTGCGACTTGTTTTCTTAGCTTGAGACCATTATACCTTAGTAATCCACAATTTCAAAATTCCTTGCATATTGATACGCACGAGCAAGTAGCAACTTTTGATAAAGTTTCATTTGAAAGCGCTTTCGATCTAAATGCGATACTTAGAACGATAGTAGTTTTATTATGTCTAAGTTACTAGGGTAGATCTCATTAGGAAGGCTGTGGCTTGTAAACGGCAGCTCTTCCATATCAATCAAACACTTATCGCTTGGGCACATACTTACCAAGCTGTGACTACCACTTTCCTATTCCTTGTTCTTTCCTCTCTTCTTTCGAACATTCACCGTGTTACACGAATTCCGGGGGACATCCCGTGATTGATTGAAAGTGAGTTTTGAATGATTTGATTCTTGACATATGATCCAGCGTTCTAATTGGATAGGTTAGCGCTAATGTTTCTATGGCCATGCTTGAGAAAGGTTAACCCACCCTTTAACCATTGCCCACGAAGCCACTATTTCAACAGGAATTTACTTTTCATTTAATATATTCTTAAATAAATGCTCAAATGCTTTAGTGATTGATTTAAGATGTTTTTGTTTATGCTGTTTTTAATCAACAAAGCACGTCTGCTTCCTTTAGCTGCTTAAGTTGAACTAATTAAACTCTTTAACTTTAGTTTACAATTTGTGAAGTTAAAGGACGAAAAACATCTCGTTCGATTTATTTTTTACTAGCAATCGTAGATGTTATTCCACGATTTCACGATGGAAAGGATTTGTTACGAGCGCTTTTATCATCCGAAAGGAAGGGATATAGAAGATAGAATGCATTTTTTTTTGTTGTTTGGAAAGAAGCGAAGAACAATAGTAATTTTAGTCGTAGATTCGATCAATTGTGATATTCTCTATATGTATTGTATGTTTGTTTGCTCAATAAAGATTTTTAACATTCTAACTTTTACCTATTGTATGCTAATCTATGTATTTAAAAAGATTTATATACATCTTGAAGCAATTGTTTTTAGAGATGCGAGTCTTCAAATAACAACAATATGCAATTACTTCCTTATGACCCTTAAAGGCTTAACAAGAAAATCTAAGACAAGATGCTTACGGTCTGACGAATGTAAGATGCATATATAGATGTACATGTATATATGTATATACACATGTGCATATTGCATACATTTGTTTATATGTATATATATATATATATATATATATATATATATATAGAAATACAAATGCATATACATATATATATCTACATATATATGTATCTTTAAATCTACGTACAATAAATTAAACCGCAACTATCAAGGTGTGTTTTCTAAACTTGAAACTGAATTAAAAAAGAAAAAAAAAAAAAAAAAAAAGAAGAAAATCTTTAAGGAAAGATCTCTTCGACTCGAAGATTTAATATTAAATCTCTTATTCAATAAGAAATTTTACCTGAAATCGCGTCACATGCATGTTAAACTCTCAACTCCTCCACTATACACATATAAGCAAGTAAGTAAAGGTTTTCTTATATCTAAGTGTCGTTTTCTTCTTTTTCTTTTTTTCCTTCCATTTATTTATTTATTTATTTTTTTTTTTATGTTGTTTACTTGTATTGTTTGTTTTAGTTCAGGTGAGTCTTTCTCTCTGTTAACTTACCCCATTTTTATGTTTGCTTCAACTCGTGTTCATATTAGTGTTTGCAACACGACTCTCTTGTAAACAGATTTCTGGGGCTGTTTGTTGTATTTATTTGTCGCCAGAGATACAAATCTACATCAGAGAGTTTTAACCGCGCATTTTACTTTACTGCCAATGATTTTAAAACGAGCTGCTGCTTATGTATGCGATACTTCTACCAGAGAGGCGACCTGTAAAACAAGTTTTAGTTTAATGTTAAACTTACGACCGTTTAGACGTTTTATTTTCCAATACGGCTTATTAACGGTTTTACCTAAACGTCTTGCTTGCTGTCTTACAAAATTTTTGTATTTATTTCTACGCTGTTTGTGTTGAATAAACGAAATGAATATAAGTGAGAAAGACATACGGTAGAGTTAAATAAGAATTACATGCAAATTTACTTTACTGCATCAAGCAAAAGAGAGATACGATGAAAGAAAAGAAATAGCAAAGATTCAAAATGAAGTAAATTGTTCAAAATATCAATTAGATAAAATTATAAGAAAAATAATTCAAAAAAAAAAAGAAAAGATAAACAAGTTAATAAAAAAAAAAATTATTATAAAACCCAATTATAGCCACATTTCTACTTAAAACATATTGCTTGGGATTATCGTTTATGTTTATGTAGGATTAATAGGCTGGATAAGATGCGATTGCAGCGATTCTCTATAAAAAGTAAGCCTATCTTTATACTCTTCTTTTTTTTTTTTTTTTTTTTTTTTTTAAAGAAATATTGATTTTGTTGTTTAAAAAATTTTACTTAAATTTATAACGTATTATAAAATGATTTTAGTTCGGGGAAGGAGTCATACACGACCTCAGTATTTGATCTTAAGCTATGCCTTTCTTACTCTCTCTCTCTCTCTCTCTCTCTTTCTCTCTCTCTCTCAATCTCTCATCTTATTGAAGACACAATTACGATCTGAAAATTTTATCTGAAAAAGAAAATTTAGTGAACGATCAGTTAAGTCGATGTGCAGATTCACCAACAATAAGCACAAACGTGAAAACTGCGGACATGTGTCTGCGTTAAATATGCACAGCAACGTTCGCTATACATTCATAGTTTTTCTGCTTTAGCAGAGAATCGTCGAAGATCATAGCTGTAAAGGAAATTCGCTTGAAGCGGCATTGATGTCCATACTTAAGAACTCGGATTGCATTATCGAACCCTAGATTCTGCTTCAGCTATTCGTAGCGGAAGAATTAAATACAAGCTATGCTTGCAGATGTCTTGCGACTGCAGCATGACAGTCAGTAAGGTTTGCTACTTAACTTTCACATTCCTCTTAACCGAATGCTGCTAAAGCGATTTGAATAGAAGCAAACATATGTTTTATAGCTTCTGCCGCAATACTTTCGCCCTAAATAGGTCAATAAGGATAAGGTCTACGATTGAAATGATTTTGCAACAGCCATAACCTGACTCATCAGCACGTTTTTTGAATAGAAATTCAATTTATCATTTCTTCTTCTTCTTAATTTTTCAATCAAAAACTTAGCTCGAGCAATGAGCATCTAAAAGATTTAGGCCGTCCTTTATTTCAGATTATAAAGGCTTGCCTGACAATCTACTCTCTTTTGGAGCCTATCTGTTAACGATTTTATATAACTCTATTATGATAAAATCGAGACTCTGTCCATCTTCTTAGCAACGCTGTGATGCCAAAGTGCTTGTTATGTTGGCAAGAAAAAAAAAAAAAAAACAAAAACGGAAACAAGCAAACATTTTTATAAAAATATCATATTTGACCTACACAAAAACGTAATATAAGTTGTTCGTTGTTAATACATGTTTAGGGATAACTCAGTGAACGTGCCATCAACATTCGAACGTATACGAGCAACAGTTGGGAAACAAATTGCTTTGTATGCTTAAAATGCTTCAACAAGTGGTAAAAACACTTATAATGAAAAGCAGAAAAAAAAAAAAAATCGTCAAATAAATAATAAAAATTTTATGATTATGAACACTTTTATGCATAGACAGAAGAAGAAGAAGACAGTAAGAAAGATTTCTTCAAAGATATGTATAAAATTTTATTTTCTACCTGATTTGCATATATATATACATATATATATATATAAATATACATACATTTATTATATTTAAGCATGATCGATACTTATTTAGTGGCTTCAACGCCACTAAAGAGAATATGAAAAAATGTATTCTTTTCTTTTTTACAAAGTTTTCTTTTAATATAAATAATGAACGCTTAGATTAGAATGCATAAACAGTCGAAAGCTTTGATAACAATTTTAGACACGTCTTTATAGGAAATTTATATATAAAAAAAAAAAAAAAAAAAAATTTATTCAATTGTACCTGTTTTGAAAATTAATTAAAGGTCTTTTGCATAGTTATAAAGAAAGCTAAGCAGTTAGAGATACGCTGCAAGAAAGACATCAAAGGGAATTTTACATTGATTTTATGAAAATTCGGCAAAATTTAACTGAATAGTAGATGAATAAAATAATATAAACACTAGGCAGTATAGTGGTGTTTATAGTGGTGTCTTGTTAAATGTTGGCAAACATTGCTTTCGTGTAAACTGTTCAACATAAAAATCCACCAATACATGCAGCCACAAAGCTTCAGTCTTTTTCTTTTTTTTTTTTTTTTTTTAAATAATCAATCACTCAAGGTATGTCCCCTATACGTGTAACACGGTGGCGGCCAATAAGAAGCCGAGTAGGTGGCCGCAGCCGATTGCTAAGTGTTATGTCTGAACGCTCACTATACCTAGGCCCAAGGTGAACTCTACCGTACTAAGTTGTGAACCCACGAATACTGACTTGTTAATCGCGGTTCTTACCTACTCGACTACTTTTACGAAAAGTCTTGGTTTTTGAGAGGATCTGAATATCATTAAACCTGTTCCCTGAGGAGAATAATCGACAAAAATCAATCATTATGAAGGGTGTCAGAGGAGAGAGTAAAGTGAGTCAAGAAGCGTTTGGCGGATGCTTTGGCATATTCTGTTGGAAACACTTTAGACTCTCTACGAATCTCTTAGACCTGTTCTATAAGCAAATGGTGGACCAACATCTTATAAATAAAGAAATATGTATGTATACATACCTGACGTATTCATATTGTTTTGTCCAATTCGTGTTAGGGCATAAGAAGAAATGAAATTGTACTTTAGCCGTGTAAGGGCAAAGATTTTACAGTTAGGTGTGTGTCAGTGAGCTAATGGATACCATTTTTACCCTACTATTTTTAAACAGTTCTGTTCCTGTTTAATGAAAATAAGCCGTTTTTGAAATACGTAAAGTATTGTTGCAAAGTCCTTCCTTCAACAGCCCAGAAAGGTACTTAAACGAAATCTTAGCGTAAAAGTATGTTTTCCTTTAGATGAAAGAAATTTGTGTAAAACTTTCAAAAACGAATCCCTGTACTTTTTGATCATAAATCTGATCTGATAAACACTTTATTCAGATTCAGCAATGTCGGACCTTTATGAAAGATTGCATGGATCTTGAAAATTTCAACAATGGGGCGTCCAATGCGTTTTTCCGTGTGTTGGAAAATGATGGAAAGAACTTTAACTTTAACTTTTTAATTTTTTGATTTATGATTTTTACTTATATATTACTATTATTATTATTTTTTTCTTCTTCTTCTTCTTCTTGTTGCATAAGAGACAACTGCAAGATTAATGGCCAACACCCATTAACTGCTTCTATAGCAAGTCTAAGCATTTTAATAGATTGATTTGATTTGATTTTTTTCATTTTCTCTAAATCAATTTTTTATCTTTTCAAGGTCTAGTCAAGTTAATGATTTTTCCCAAATAAATGTTTAACAATTTAATAAAAAGTATATAAAGCCATTGAGTAGGATTAATTGCTTTTAAGCATAAAAAATCTCACGATCCATATTTAAGTCGAGAACAAAGCTTTAAGAACACATTAGTTGCCGATGTATGTCGACATCCGTTTTATATATATACATATATGTATATATATTGTATGGGAACACCCACTTTTTTTTTTTTTCTTGCCAACATAACAAGCACTTTGGCATCACAGCGTTGCTAAGAAGATGGACAGAGTCTCGATTTTATCATAATAGAGTTATATAAAATCGTTAACAGATAGGCTCCAAAAGAGAGTAGATTGTCAGGCAAGCCTTTATAATCTGAAATAAAGGACGGCCTAAATCTTTTAGATGCTCATTGCTCGAGCTAAGTTTTTGATTG